>CABHPH010133829.1:2276-24842 GCA_902168325.1 Peromyscus nudipes | reverse complement strand
CTGTTTATTGAAAGAGGGAAGAGGTCTTAAATACAGGCTTACAGCACAATGGGAGAACCCCGGAGGGCAGAAGTTTGCTACCGATGTTTTACAATCTTGCATCTAAGCTGTTAACGCCCATTATGCAGGATACACTGACAAGGAACTTCCCTTAAGCATTCAGGAGGGTGGAACTCGGCAGGGAATTAGCATAGGGAGGGTATCAAGGTCAAGGTCAGCAAGCAAGGCAACATTACCCAAAACAGGGCCAGGGTCCTACAGGTCCCCCTTTTACTAAAAAATTGCCTCATTCTTAAGATGCCTCTGAGTCTTCTTTCCACAGATCCCTGTGAACCCACACACCCATGTCGCAACAAACAGTGACAGGATCAGGCCCTGATTGTACTGCTGACACAAAATTTTATGTTCCTTGAAAACAGTAGTGTAGCATACAGAACATCCCACAGCACAGTAGGAGCATCTTTCTCATGATCTGGAGTCTGGGAGGCTAAGGTTAAGAAAGCAGGATTGGGCTCAGTGATAAAGCCACTTGCCTTACATGTACCAGGCCCTGGGTTCCATCCCCACCATCCCAGAAAAAAACAGTGTCTGGTGAGAACTCTACTTTGCTTTCAAGATGCAACCAGGTTGCTGAATCCTAGGACACTGGTCCCTTGGGAAGGAAGAGACAAGAGTTTAAATGGCACTAAATCATTCTTGTGAACAGAGCCCTCACAACTTAATCACTCCAGGCTACCACTTCTTAATACTACCACATTGGGGATTAAGTTGTAATATGAATTTTGGGCACCTTCAGACCAGAGCAAGTATTGTGGGTCAAACCATAGCAAGCACTTTAGGGGTAATTGCAGGGATGGTGCTTCCTTTTCCACCTGAAGATCTGAGACTTCCTTTTCCACCTGAAGAGGCCTGCAGTAGTTGCAGCAGGATGGTCAGACTCACATCTCAGGGGTGAGGCAGGCTCTAGGAGCACAGATTTTAAGCATTGCAGTTCAAAGAGCAGAGAGAGAGATGCAAGTTAACAGAAAAAAAGTTTTGACAAAGTCTCTGCCCATCCTGTGCCTAGGGACTCATCTGGGAGTTTTCAGATAGCTCCAGGGTGGTCATGGTCAAAAATCTTTCCAGACAAAAATCCCTTTAGGGAATTTGAAAGAATCTGAGTTAGCAAGATTGCTCTAATTGAGATTATTGTCCTAGGTCATAAAGTGGGCTCCTGTGAAGATGTCTTTCATTGAGTATAGACAGGTTGTAGGAAACTGATTATGTTTAGAACTTAATACTGCAGACTGCATTCCTAAAGGGGGAGGCAGGAGCTTGTCATGCAGGGCAACTAAAAAAATATCTTGAGACTGCACAGTAGAGGGAGGTGAAGAAAGCAGGCTGAGGGATGATCACACTTGGAGGAGAATGTCCCATTATAGCTTTTGCTCAGTTCTTAACGCTGTCAGCAATCTGGCAAAAGGCTCAGGCCTTCCTGCTTTGCTTTTAGTCAGGTGGGGCTGTCTTAGAAGGTGTCTAGCCTATGGTAGTAGTCCTAAAACAAAGGCCATATGTCCACAGCCCCAGTGAGAGGGCATCTGGACAGTGTACCACAGAAGACTGTCCTCTACACTGGCATCCCAAAGAGCCAAGGGAAAGATCGTAGACACTAACAGGCCAAAAATAGGTGCTTTTATATATAGGTAGGGGAGGGGCTCATGGGGCCCTGCCACTTACTGGTGAACTTGCTGGTGTCCACTCCTGTGGTTGGGCCTTCACAATCTAGCAGAGCTGCCACATGCCCCTGTGCTAATGTGGCTCCTGAAGGTGAGAGAGGTCCCCAAGCCTTCCCAGTGCTAGACTCCCACACTGATCTCTGGTGAGTAGGTCAGGGTACAGCTTTCCACATTGCCAAGGCTGTCACAGCATTTGACAGCATATGAATCTGAGGGGCAGCCTAACAAGGAGTCCTGCTAACAGTCAAGTAGAAGGGCAGCCATCTGAGCACACACAGCCTTGTGTTCTGTTTAAGGTTAAACACCAGTGAGGCTGTTCAGGGAACCTGAATAGCCGCCATCAGTACATCAAACAGCATAAGGGGGCAGGAGGGCCCATGGAAGCCATAGGTAGGCAGCCAACTTGTTATTTTCTGCGCTCATGTCAAAAGTAGGTGGTATGAAGTCCAGGGCTACATTCGTAGCAATACTAGGCCTTTGTTAGAGGAAACTGCTTTCTCGGGGTTGCGATTTGCATTTTAGAGTGGCATTAGAACACTTCTGGTGAGTGAGTTAGCTCTGTCAATGCTGAGGCCGGTGTCCTGGGAATGAAGGGCCCAGTTCCTATACTCATGTCTGAAGTTGGAACTCAGTTCTGCTAAACCCATGTGCATCTCAGACTGGACTGGCCTTTTATCTTAGCCTACTCTGCTATAACAAACACTACAGATTGGGTAACATAAGCCACACATTTCTCATAGTTCTAGAAGTTGATTTGATGTTCAAGATCAAGTCCTAGTGAGGTAGGTCTTCTTGGTTTATAAACAAATGGCTGTCTGCGTGTGTCCTCACCAAACAGAAGAAAGGAGGTGCCTGAAAGGGAGAATGGTTTTCTGCTGAGGACACTGATCTCATGTGGGAGCTCTGCTAAGACTACCTAATGGCCTCCAGTGCCGCCTTATTAGAGTGCAGAGCTTCAGTATGTGAAGGCAGAAGGGATACAGATTGAGGCCACATGAGGAGAGAAGGTCTCAATATCTAAATATATTCACAACAGGGCCTGCCACCTTGTAAGGCAAGTGTGTTTACGTGCCCCACATTTGCCAAACATTTGTGCCCAGCCTAGGGCACAGAGTAGGGCACTGGGGCAGCCTGTGTGGCTCCCGCCATGAAGGGTATGCCGATGGGTAGCAGATCTGGAGGACACAGCTAGAGCCCAGTGTTAGGAGCTGCCCAAAGCAAGAGGAGGTGAGTGTGTGAGGTGTGGGGGCCATTGTGAGAACTGCATGGACTTTGTAATCTGGTTATACTCACACTTCCAGTGGATTCTGGTGTGATCCTTACATAGAAAGGAAAATAATTTAATTTCTTAGAAGGAAGTTATGCAGCCACTGAGTTATGCAAGGTGCCAGGTGCCTCCCAGAAATGCTAAGCCACCTAGCAAAAGAGGTGTTAGCTTGTGAAAGTACTGTGCAGATTTGACGGAGTGTTTTGTAGTCTGCACTGAGTTAGACAAAGTGCCAAGCATCTTTTATTGAAATCCCATGTCCCAAGGATTCTATTCCCAGGCCTGCTCTGACAGGTGGAACAGAGGATTCCTGGTGTGGTCAGCAGGCTGTGTTTGGGCCTCCCCTCAGCACTCTCCTTTTCTTGGGTGAGTGACACTGAACATGACGAATACAAGCAAAACCTTAAATTTATTGATATAATGTAGAATTAGAACTTTTTATTAAGTTTATATATATAATGGCATTAGATCATCTTTTCACAGGTAGTGGTCTGAAGCAGTCTGAATGACATGTCCTCCAGATTTGTATATTCAAATCTTAACACTTGGGTGGTATTAATTAGGAGGTAATTCATGAGGGTGGAATTGCTATGAATGGAATCAGTACTAATAAATCAGTACTAGACAGTTTCCTTGCCTCTCCTACCATTTGAACACACAGCAAGAATTTGCTATATATGAAGGCCCTGGGCCCTCACCAGATTCAGAATCTGCTGGTGCCTTGGTCTTGGCCAGCCATCCTGCAGAATTATAAAAAATAAGTGTCTGTTTGCAAACCACCTACATGTAAGATATTTTTGTTGTAACAGGCCACACAGACCAAGAATTAGAGAACAACACTAATTTAGGTGCCTGGGCCTACTTAGGATTTTTAATGATACTGGAGTGATTGAGGACTGGGGCATCCAGGGTTTTAGAATCCCTGTAGCTACTGGATTGTGGGGATAATATACAGAACTCAAATTATTAAAAAAATCAGTAAATCCTTTACACAATGTGGCTGTACATGATAACTTTTTAAAATAAAGTTATTGAGTAGAATCACATTAGCATAACACTCCCTAAGTACTGATGTGATGAAGGTCTTTATTTTTTTAATGACTTATTTTTTATTTTATGTGCATTGGTGTTGGCTGCATGTATGTCTATGTAGGGGTGTTGGAGGCCCTGGAGCTAGAGTTAACACAGACAGTTGTGAGCTGCCGCGTGGGTGCTGAACATTGAAGCTAGATCCTCTGGAAAAGCAGCCAGTACTGTTAACTGTTGAGCCATCTCTCCAGCGTCCCCCCTCCCCCCGCTGCCCCTTTTTCTTTTTGGTTTTTGAGAGAGGGTTTCTGTGTAGCCCTGGCTGTCCTGGACTTACTCTGTAGACCAGGCTGACATTGAACTTGGAGATTGCTTGCCTCTGCTTCCTGAGTGCTAGGATAAAAGGTGTGCACCACCACACCTGCCTGTAACGAGGTATTTAATCTCCAGTACATCCACACCATTTCCAGAAGAGAAGTGAAATGTTGGTGAAGACATCTATCTGCCCAGTGCCTTCCAGTCCTCCCACCAATACTCTGCCCTATAACCTTGCCTGTGCATGTGCCCAGATCTCACTTCTTCATCCTGTGGCACTGGACTAGCCTCTTGAGCCTTTTGCTTCTGCTGGTCATTATCTCTTTGATTTGAAATTCATACCCAGTAGGCAGGGTTCCAGTTCACTAGGTGAATCTGGATGATAGAATAAAATATGCTAGTGTTTGCTTCAAAAACAGTTTAGTTTCATGGATAGTACTTAAAAATGATGATTGTAAATGACTCATCTGTGGTCTTAGCTCTCTGCCAGTCTTCCCCAGGAAGGGCAAGAGCAGCATTTGACAAAGACAACTCCAAGGTCACTGCAGTCAGAAACATAGTGGCAGTGCACCTTTCACAGATTTGTTTTTGTTTGAGAAAGGGTCTCGCTGTATAACTCAAGCTGATTTCAAGTTCAGGGTCCTTCTGCCTTAGCATCCTGAGTGCTGGTTTATAGGCATGAGCCACCATACCCAGTCTTTAAGTATTTTTTAAAAGTACCTGTGACTACCAAAAGGGTGGACTCAAGGCTTGTGGTCAGTGATGGAATTTGTTGCCTTCCCAGCCCCAGCAAGACGATTGATCTGCCAGTCCTCCTCTTTATCCCTTGACCTGTGGATTTTATATGTCCTTTTTCTTAGCATGAGAATATCACTGTAGGAGCACATTGACTCTGGCACCCTGGAACATGAAGGGATGTGGGTTCTTCCTTGCCCTAGCTCCTCCTGCCCAATCACCTTTGCTGGCTATCTGTCTGATCTGGATTGCTGAACACTAAAGCAGAGGCTCCAGATAGGCTACCAGTCTCCAGCCAAAGGCTCTGTCATCTCATACACACTGCTAATAACTGTAAGCCTAAGGGTCTCCGTACCCTGAGCCTCAGCTCAAATTCCCACTCATGTCGCAGCATTCAGCATGCCTTCCCCACTTCTCCTGAAGGGCTTGTCTTGATGCTGGGCCTTTTGGCCAGGCACCTGTCTTCCCTTTCCTGCTCTGCTTTCCATTTTTTCTCCTGAATTTCCACCATTTTACTTGCCAGCAGGCAGGTCTGATCCACGGTGATCACTGGCTTCTTCCTTGCTTTCACCTGGCGCTTGCCACCCGATGCAGAGGTCACTTGCCCTCTCCTCTGCCCTTCTTTGTGCTGTTGTTCCCTTGAGGCAGAACTTCAGAACTTGTGTTGAGGAATCTCCTTGGGCCCTTTCATGTTCCTGTCCCTATTTTTCTGCCTCATTCCGCATGGCTTTGCTGTCGTGTGGACTGTTGCTTTGCCAGCACTTACACTGTCTGCCTTCTACCTGCTTGGAATGTGCTTTTACCCCATCTGTGTGGGACTAAAACTGTACGTATTCTTCAAAGCAGCTTGGAGACTTCCTGCCTGTCTCCAGTCTCAGAATTACTCAGCCAAAGATCTAGACCATGCTACTTTCTGTCCAAGGCATAGACAGCTTTACTGGCCTCTTTCTTGCCAGGGTGTCATGTCCTGTGCCCCCTCCCAATAATATTTTCCTTGTGGTTAATTATAATTTTTCAAACCTACATGGTGTATATGTAGTAAAACAATTACTAATCAAGTGAATTCATATATCCATTTCCTGTGCGGTTCCATTAGCATTCTGGACTTACTCCTACCTAACCCTAACTTTGTGCCCTTTGCTATTACCCTCCTCACTTGTCATCATTATTCTGTTTCTCTGTATTCAACAGTTTGTTTCTTCTCTGTTGACTTGTTTCCCTTAGCACGATGGTCTTTGGTCCATCCACATTTTCACAAATGGCAGGATCGTCTTTGCTAATGCTGAGTAGTGTTCCTTACACATCCCATAGTTTCTTTGTTATTCAGTAAATTCTTGGGCTGATTCCGTATCTCGGCTACCATGAAAAATAACTGCAGTGAGCATGGTAGTGTTTGTCTCTCTAAAAGAGTGGTCTCAACCTTCCTAATGCTGTGACCCTTTAGTACAATTTCTCATGTTTTGGTGACCCCCAACCATAACTTTATTTCCATTGCTACTTCATAACTAATTTTGCTAGTTATGAATGGTAATGTAAATACCTGATATGCACAGGTTGAGAACCACTCCTAAAAGGTACTGATTCATTTATTTTAAGTATATATTCAGATGGTTGCTAGGTCATGTAGTAATTTTGTTTTTCCCTCTATTTTTAGAATGTCGAAGGACCTCTGTTTTTCATAACTGTACTGATTCACGTTCCCGTGCAAATTGTGCGAAGGTTCCCTTTTCTTTGTATCCTCGATAACAGTTGTTACCTCTTATCTTTCTAGTAGTAGCCAACCAGAAAGATGTGAGATAGCAGTCATGGTCTTGTTTTGATGTATAGTGACTGCTTGTATGTTTTCATAAAACTGCTGGCCATTTTTATCTCTTTGGAGAAATGTCTGTTCAGGTCCTCTGCCTAATTTTTATTCTTTATTCTTTTCTATTGTGTGTACTCCATATTTTTTTACATTAAATCCTTTTCAGCTATGTGATTTGCAGACATTTCCTCTCAGCCTGTCTATATAGACTACCTTTTCTTTGCTGTGCTGTAGTGTTTTAGCTTAATGTAGTCCCAGTGTTTAATTTTTGCTTTTCTTGTTTGAGCTTTAAAAAATGGCAACAAAAAAGTCATTGCTAAAGCCAGGTTAGGGAACTTCCTCCACCACCACCCCTTATGTTTAAGCCTTTATTCATTTGGATAGTTTGTGTGAGGACACCTAGTTGTCCCCAGAAGAGCCCCTCATTTCCCCCTGTTGTCTTGGTGCTCTGGCATGTTAGTTGACTGCACATGCTTATTAGGTTGGCTCTAGCCTCCCCCTGGTGTTCTGTTGGCCTCTGTGTAACAGAATTTGAAGTCAAAAAGAGCAGTATTAACTTTGTTGTTCATTCTCAAGATTCTTTGGGTCTTCATATGGTTCTAGAGGTTCTGGGAAGAATACCACTGAAACTGATGGGGATTGCACAGTGTCTGTGAACTTCATTGGATGGTGGGTACCATTTGGTTGGTCTTTAGTTTCTACTCACAGTATTTTACAATTTGAGAGTACAGACCTTTTGGTCTTTAGTTTCTGTCCACAGTATTTTACAGTCTGAGAGTACAGCCCTTTCATCTCTAATTAAATTTAGTTCTGAATAATTGTGGTAAATGGGATTACTTTCTCAATTTCTTTCTGTCTCTGTCCAGTGTTGGAGATTGAACCTAGGGACTCCCATATACAATATTCTACCCCTGAGTTACCTCCAGCCCTCTCTTTTCTCTCCTCCTTTTCCTCTCCTTCCCTTCTGTATTCATACACTTTTTAATTTTTATTTTCTAAGGACAGGGTATGGTTCTGGAACTACTGGGTGGCCTTGAACTTCTAGAGAGCTTGTATTACAGGCGCATATCACCACACCTGACATTACTTTTTTTTTTAAATAGTCTATTATTAATGTAACAGATTGGTGTGTGTGTGTGTGTGTGTTGATCTTGTGTTCTTTGATTTTATTTATTAGGGCTTTTAAAAAATATTTGTTTTTTGGGGGGGGGGTTTGAGACAGGGTTTCTCTGTGTAACAGCCCTGGCTGATCTCAAACTCAGATGACTTCGAACTCAGATCTGCCTGCCTCTGCTGGGATTAAAGGTGTGCACCACCACACACAGCATTAGTTTTAATGTTTAATGTTTGCTGTTGGAATCTAGGCCTTCTCTGTGTAATCTGTCTTCTGTGAACAGCTCTGATGGTTCTATTCTTTTCTTCTGTTCTGTGGGATAGAGGTGAGAGTAGGCCTTTTGTTTTCAGTCAACCAGATGGTAGAGAGTGAGACCTCGGCTCTTGATAGCAAGATACTGGGGAGGAGAGCTGTAGTCTTGCCCTGTGGAAAGAAGCTGGGCTTAAACACCAGTAAGTTACTGAAGATGTGAACTGAATGGTCTGAGGTCTCACGGAAGAGGACTGAGGTCAAGAAATGTCAGTTACAAGGAGGTAACTTGAAGAGACATATACTCACAGTTTGAAAAAAGTAGATCTGTTGCTTGGGAGTAGTCATTTTTTAAAAACACTGTAGTCACTGCTTACCTGTAGACAATTGCTGTGTTTATGTGACATGACTTTCATTCTTATTAAAGTGAATTCTCTCTCTCTTTTTTTTTTTGCTGCATTTATTGGTATTCTGCATGTCACCATGTATATGTGAAAACTAAATCGCTTAAAATATTAATTTTAGACCAGGTTTCAGTTCATCTAGCTTACTTCTTTTCTTCTTTAATCCTAGAAGAAATTGCTGATTTAAAACTGATAATATGAAGATTCCTATTAACCACAGTCTCTTTATTTCTACAGAGGTTGCAGAACTCGAAGCTAATTTACCCTGTAAGTATAGCACGCTGGTCAAATTAGAACTATATAGTAATGATATGAAGAAAACTTGCTTTAATAACTGAATAGCCAAAAGCCTATTGTGTATGTTGGGAATGAATTTTCATTTTGTGCAAGAAGAATTTCTTGCACTATCCAGCTGGCATAGTGACACATGCCTTTAATCATAGCACTTGGGAGACAGAGGCAGGCTGATCTCTGAGTTCGAGGCCAGACAGGTCAACACAGTGAATTTCAGGATGGCTATGGCTATGTAGAGGGTCCTTGTCTCAAAGAACAACAAAAAGAGGTTCTTTGGTCCTTCTGAATAGCACCTGTAGAATACTGTCTCAGTACCACGGAGGCATGTTTGGTCAGTTGCCGTCCGTTCTGCCTACTCCCTGAGTGGGCAGGAGTGTAAGTCAGGAGCATACAGCCCTGCTTCTTAGGGAGTGCGCTCCCATTTGGTTCAGCAGATGTTTACTGGTAATTGTTTTTGTGTTTGAGGAAAGGCAGCTTTCTGGCCATTCACCCCCAGACAGCTCCCTTACTTGCTCAGTCTTTCCTGCTGACACATGGGCCTGACTGTGTAGTTGTTCAGAAATGTACTTGGATAACATGTCAGATTCTATTTTTCTATCAGTAATCTTCTCTCAGATCTTTTACATTTCAAATGTCTATGAAAGTCTGAAGGCTTTGATCATTTTACTGGTTTTTTTTTTTTTTTTGTTAAAACGTTCTATTGTATTATTTGGTTTAAAAGTAATTCTAAGGATACCTGCTAATATGGGTAACCTATGTTGTGTGTGAGTTTTTTTCTGTTTGTGTGAATATTGCAGAGGACTTGGATTTTAATGTGGAGTCCCATCTCATATTTCTTGGAAAGGCCTCATTCCCACCGACACCTAAAGTTGGAAAGATAATGGTGGCGTGCAACCCTTGGGTGGTTGTGAAATTAGTTTGTGAGAGCACAGATAAGTTGTTTGTTAAAGGGTTTTTGTTTTGTTTTGTGTAGCCCAGGCTACTTGTGTAGCCTGACTTACTATGTAGACCAGGCTGGCCTCAAAAATCAGAGCTTGTCTCTGCCTCCTGGCATTAAAGGTGTACACCACCTGGCCAGGCTGAACAATTACTTTTGATGTCTAACATTTATGTGGGGAAGAGTAGGTTATGATAGAAAGTATATTTATTCTATGGGCCTCAGTGAAAACATCTTGAAATTTTGTGGATTGACCTCAAAGTTACTTGCATTCAGAACTGAAGGTATTGTCTGGGAATTTTATTGAAAGGTTAATTTTGAAGCTGGGGGATGATTCAGTAGCAGAGTATTTGCTTAACATGTATAATGTCCTGGTTTCAATCCCAGACGTGGGGGAGTCGGGAGAGTCATTCTACCTACTAAGGGAAAAGCAAAAGGGTATGCTTTAACACACCTTTAATCCCAGCACTTGGGAGGCAGAAGCAGGCAGAAGCTTGAGGCCAGCCTGATCTACAAGTGAGTTTCAGGACAACTAGTGCGACACAGAAAAAGAAACCCTGTCTGGAAAAACAAAAATAAAACAAACAATGCTTAGGAAAGTAAATGTGCATGGGCGTGCTAGACAAGCAGGCAAAGGCCTGGAGCCAGGTGATAAGCTTGTTTGCCTGTCTCCCTGCCTGTGTGTTGGGACACTTTCCTAGAAAAAAGTACCACACGGTGATTTGTTGTTTTTTTTTTTAATTCCGGTCCAATCAGTCTTTCCACTGTGTGTGACTCACACATCTATGTTCAAAGTGTCTTTTCGTTAGAGAACACAGAAAGTTTCCACTTAGAACTAGCTTGTGTGTTTGATGTGAGCCTTGCAGGGTTTGGAAAAGATGTGGTCTGTTTCCCATCTTGTGGCTAAGATAGCAGATAGCACACATTTTTTGATGTTCTGCTTTTTACTCTTTCTTTCTGCTCTTTCCCCATGTTTTCCACAATCTGCCACTCACCATCCTGAAGAAGAAACAAGCCACCACAGACTAATTCTTTGCTGTGTTTAAAAATCTTTCTCAAAGATTTCCAGAGCCATCAGGATAGCTAGCTAGTTTGCGTTCTTCCTTCCTTTCTTCTTTTCTTTCCTTCCTTCCTTCTTTCCTTCCTTCCTTCCTTCCTTCCTTCCTTCCTTCCTTCCTTTCCTTCTTTCTAACATAAAAACAGGTTATAATTCAAAAGTCCAGGGTTATTTGAAACTGGAAAATATTTTCTCTGTAGAAAATAGTAAAAATGATAACATTTCCCAATAAGCCCCTTTAAGCCAAAAAATAGCTGAATTATACATATAAATATTGATTAGATTCTGGGATACAGAAGAGACCTATCTTCACTTGTTCAGAGAGCTATGTTTTACTTAAGTTGGGTAAGTGAGATTCCTATTCATCTTCCCCTTCACTGTTTGATTTACTGCAGACGTTTTTCTATAGGCTAATCCATAATCTAAAAAGACTTTAGCCTCCCCTCCTGAAAGTACAGCCAGCATTTTCTTTCATCAGCTTGATATGGTACAAATTCTTATCCTAATAGTGAAATGTTTTACTGAAGCTTGCCCAGTGATTGAGTAAAATCAAAACTTATTATAAGCCACAGTCATCCAAGGGTCTCCCCTGCTAGGTAGCCTCCCTGTGGGTTGCAGTCTGATTGCTCTTTGCTTTATACTAGTATCCACTTATGAGTGAGTACATACCATGTTTGTCCTTCTGAGTCAGGAGAGCTTTCTATGCAGCAGTGTGATTAGTAACTGCAGAATGACTTCGGAGCTCTATCTGTACAAGTGCATAGAGGCTTCTCTGGAAATACATCTTCTTAGATAGGTCCTGTTGTATATAAAGAAAACTAAGTGTAGAGTTCTAGGCTCTGCTTTATACATATGCATACATACATACATACATACATATATAAACTTTTATTTAACTTTTCTTGAGCTTTAAGGTTAGTTATTTGATTTTGGTGGTTTCATTAATTTTTAAAACTTGTTTTACTAGTTTATGTATTTTTGGAAGGCTAATCCATTTCATAGATTCCACATTTAAACCCTCATTAAAAGAAAAAGGGTGCCAAATGGACACCACCAATCTGAAATAATGATTGAAGTGTTTACTAAGCCTTCCTCTTTTCTTACCTGTATTTCAAAGAATGCTGTTTCTATTTTCAAAATAAGCTCAAGATGAAACCCTTCAAGACAGCATAGACAGGATTCTCTGGAAAGAAGTCCAGTAGTACAGGAAATAATCCTAAGCCTTGACACAGATTATATAAATTTAGGAAGTTTTTCCACAGTGAAGGAAACAATCACCATTGAGAAGAGACAGTCTATAGACTAGAGAGAAAATTCTTAGCCATGGGCCCATGAGATGACTCAGATGGTAAAGGCTGTGCAAGTCTGGAAACTTGAGTTAGATCTCTGGAACTCATGTAAAGGTGGAGGGAGAGAATGAACTCCATAAAGTAAATTGTCTACTGACCTCCACATTTGTGCCATGGCATGTGCACCCACATACTTTATGTGTATACACA
Source organism: Peromyscus nudipes (assembly GCA_902168325.1). NCBI lineage: Eukaryota > Metazoa > Chordata > Mammalia > Rodentia > Cricetidae > Peromyscus > Peromyscus nudipes. The sequence goes on along the minus strand of CABHPH010133829.1, from coordinate 12,426 downwards.
TACATACACATTAATTTTGTCTTTTTTTTTTTCCAGAGCTGAGGACCGAACCCAGGGCCTTGCACTTGCTAGGCAAGCGCTCTACCACTGAGCTAAAAGCTAGGCTCACATTAATTTTAAATGGTTTAAAAGCCTTTGCCAAATATGCATCAGACAAGGGATTAATATCCAGGCTATATAAAGAACTGTAAAAACTAAACAACGAAAACCTAGATCAATCAGTAAATGGGCCAGTGAATTTTACACAGTTCTCAAAAGAAGAAATACAAGTGCCCAGTAAATTCTTGAAAAAGTGTTTAGCATCCTTGGATATCAGAGAATTACAAATTAAAACAGTTTAGGGATACAGTCTGAATCCAGTTGCATTGACTGTCATCAAGAAAACAAATGACAGGCTGGAGAGATGGCTCACATCTGGCTGGTCTTCCAGAGGTTCTGAGTTCAATTCCCAGCAACCACATGGTGGCTCACAACCATCTATAATGGGATCTGGTGCCCTCTTCTGGAATACAGCCATATATGCAGACAGAACACTGTATACATAATAAATAAGTAGAATCTTCAAAAAAAAAAAAATGACAAGACATGCTACAGTGGATGTGGGAAAAGATGACCCTTATTCACTCTTGATGGGAATAACCTTGTGTGGTCACTGTAGAAATCAGTATGAAAGTTCTTCAAAAAAAAAAAAGAAAGAAAATAAAAGAGAGAAAATAGAGCTTAGATATAACCGAGTTAACCACTCTTAGGTGTATACTCAAAGGACTCTGTAAGTCAACATACCAAAAAGTTGTACAAATGCATGTGTAGCTACATAATTCACAAGAGCCAGGAAGTAGAACCATTAGGAGTTGAGTAAAGAAAATGTACAGACACACAATAGAATTTTATGTAGCTGTAAAGAGAAATGAAATCATGGCATTTGCAGGAAAATGGATGCAGTTGGAGATCTTTATGGTAAGAGAAATAAGCGAGGCTCAGATAAGTCCATGTTTTTTAACATATGCAAAAACTAAAAATGTCAAATTATACATGTGTGTATCTGTATGGGGGGGGCTCACAAAACTAGGAAGGGGATCATAAGATAGGAAGAGACCGACAGGTGGAAAATCAGGTAATATATTCCATGTAAGAGGGAAAGTAAGCTGTAAGTGACTGGAGGAAGAAAGGAATCCAGCCTGACAGGGATGGAGGGAAGGTTAGTGGGGGAGGGGTAATTGAGGACAACGAACAAGGGCCCAATACTTTGTTAACTAACCTAAAAGAAACAATTTTGAAAGATAAGGAAATGGAACCTGTTTTCAGTATACATAGTTCTAAATGTGATTTTACTTTTTTTTTAAAGATTTATTTTTATTTTGTGCATTGATGTCTCACCTGTTTGTGTATCTATTTGAGGTTGTCAGATCCCCTGGAACTGGAGTTAGAGACAGTTGTGAGCTGCCATATGGGTGCTGGGAATTGAATGTGGGTCCTCTGGAAGAGCAGTCAGTGCTCATAACCTCTGAGCCATCTCTCCAGCCTGAGTCTCCTTATTTCTAAAGTAAAGAATATGGTAGTGTATTTCTAAAACTGCTTCTTACCCCATAGGCTGAGGGTTTTTTTCCCCCACTGTGAAAAAGAAAGTCCATCTTAGTCTTAAATTATTCTATGTGTTTTATCTCAATGTTTTATATATGACACACTTATTAAATACCAAAATGAAACAAGACCAATAGTAAACTTGTGAACTCATTACTACTTTGGTTCTAACCTTGCTTTTGTGAATAGCCTATGATCTCAGACTAGTCACTGGACCCTTGTGAACCTTCTTGTCATCTGTCCAAGTCAACAACATTAGACTAGATGGTCTTTAATGTTATTTCTCACTATATTTGAATCATCCTATTTTTGTTGAAATTTTTATCAATGTGGAACTGAACAAGACTTTTCTAAGCAATAACATTAGTAGGTACAATAAGGAATTTATACTTGTGTCTTCTGAGTTACATTAATATAGGAAAATTTCCTAAGTATTTTTTACAGATCTGTAAGGCACTTCATAAGTGATAGCTGTCCTTCTGTATCCTTTGTGAAGGAGGCAGACAGTGCAATAGACAACTTCCCTTGACTGTACCCTTGACTATGGCGGCTCTTCTTGATAGAGAGCTTGTCCTGACTCAGGCCCTTTTTGCTTGGTGACCAGTAGGCCCAGAACATTGCTACTGGACTTAGCAAAGCATTGTTTGACAGAGCAACCTGAGTTACCAGTTAGGGTGTGAACGGTTTTGGTTTTTTGCTTTCCTCAGACAGTGTCTCACTATGTAGGCTAGGTTGGCCTTGAACTCACAGAATCCTGTTTGCCTTTGCCTCCCAGGTGCTAGGATTAAAGATGAGTGTCCCCTGTACTCAAGAGGCAGAGGCAGGTGGATTTCTGAGATTTTTTTTTTCCTCCAATGTTATGGTAAATGCTGGATGGCAGCTAGCTCTAAGACATCTCACTTCTTTCTAACTTCACTTCTGATGGGCGTGCATGTCTATGAATCTCCTAGGTACAGAGTAAGTTGGACAGAAGTTTGACCTGGTTCTTTTCCTGGTTTTTCCATGTTTAGTTAGCTTTTACCCACGTACATTAATGTCTTTGAGGGATAGTTTCTTTCAGAGTAAATAGCACAATTCTCTAATTAATATAAAGAACTCTTTGGTGACCTTTTAAAATTTGAAGTAAATACCTTGATTTGGAATTAACTAGTAAGACTAGAATGGCAAAAACACCACCACCACCATTAGAGTGTAGGGACTCACTGGTTGCCCTGTGAATCAGCACCACTGGCTTCTGTGTGTTAAGGTTAGCTTTAGCTCAGCATGTGGACAGCTGCTCACGCCAGACCTTCCTAATGGCTATTTCTTTTGCAGGTACATGTAAAGTACATTTTCCTGATCCAAACAAGCTTCATTGTTTTCAGCTGACTGTAAGCCCAGGTAATAAATACTCCTGCATACTTCAGTGTTCGTGTAATTTTCAAGTAGCAAGAGTAAAAGTCTACCCACATCTGTCTTTCTCTGGATACATCCTCTAGTATCTAAAAGTTAAGACTTGGTAATCTCTCTCATTCCCTATGTCTTGCAGCTAGATAAAGCGTAGCAAGTGAGTGTGAGGCACTCTGTCCTGATAACTCTGTAAAGCCAGACAGTCAATGCTGACTGCAGCCTACTGTTGAGTGTGGGCTTTGAAGTCATGAGTGGGCTCTGATAATACTCCAGAGGAGCCTGACCTGGGTGAAGTTGCTTAGCTGCTCAGCTGCAGCCCCCGTCTACAGAGTGGGGGTCAAACAGGACAACGTCAGGATTAAATGGATACAATACACCCCATTTGGGCCCAGGTTCTAGCAGACAGATTACCAGCTGTCCTCCATAGGACTGATAAGTGCCTAGTCTCCAGGGCAGCAGCATATCTCCTTGGTCAGACGTTCCTAGTGAAGATGCTGGAACAGGAGTTGCCAATCACCAACCCATGTTGGCCTCCAGTAGCCAACCGTTGGCAGCCAGTTCATGCTACTTCTGGGTAGGTGGGGTAGGAAGAGTAAGGGAATCAGTTCTTAGGGTTTCTCCATAAATGTTTGTAAAAAGACACTGGAGTAGGAGCTGCATCAGCTGCATCCCTTCTGCACTTGCTGTCCAAAGTGACAGTGTCCAGAGGAGGACATTATTCAAACGATGCTGTCAGCACTTCAGACGTGTGAAAACTATTCCAAGGATTCTGATGCAGAGAAAAGGGAAAGGGATGATTTGTCTTCAGGTCATGCTGACAAACTAATGTGACACTTGTTAAGGCTGGAGTGGTCTGACCTTTGGGGGTTTGCGAGTAGGTGTCCAGAGCTGTTCTGGAGCAATTAGTCCACAGAGATTTCTGGCATCATTTGGCAATTGTAAAGTTCATATTGTTACTTGAACTGCGATGTACAGAAAAATAAGAAAAGAGGACAGAGAGTTTTGTTGTAGAAATAGAGGATGTTGGCTTATTTGGGAGAGGTGGGAAAGGGAGTGAGGAACTGAGAATAGTGAGTCATGAACTAATTAAAAAGTGAGAGGTACAGAATGTGGGTATGTGATAATGAGTCCATGAATAAACCATGGCCTTGTCTCTGCGAGGCGAGTGTTTATAATAATAAGGATCCTGTTTCAAAGTGCTCTTGATAATTTGTAATTCCATTTACATCTCGCTGCAGTGGTACATGCTTATGATCCTAGCACTCAAGAGGTTGAGGCAGGAAGTTCACAAGTTCAAGGCCAGCTTGGGCTACCAAGCAAAACCCTATCTTAAACCTATGTGAAGGAGCCGGGTGGTGGTGGTGGTGGTGGTGGTGCAGCAGCACACCTTTAATCCCAGCACTTGGGAGGCAGAGTCAGATGGATCTTTATGAGTTCCTGGACAGGCTCCAAAACTACACAGAAACGCTGTCTGGAAAAAACAAAAACAGAAAAACCCAGAAACCTATGCAAAGGTTTTCCAGCGTGCAACTTTAGTGTGATGCCAGTAGCTTACTCCATATTTAGATGTGGGGTGCTTTGCATGCCTGCTATCTTTGAGTGGGTGAGATGGTGAAGGCCCTGCCCATTCTGAAACATCTGTATTCTATGTTAAGGAGCACTGAATACACAGGTGCCTTCTCTCATCCCAGAGTCACTGTGAAGAATGTTGTTCACTAAGTACTCTGGCTCTTGTATTGTAATGAGCTAGGCTCTGTCAGCCAGTGTCTCCTCTAGTCTGCTTCTTCAGTCCTTGGCTGCTTACAGACCCTTGTTTTTTCCATACTGATTAGTGTCCTATGGTTGTGTTTCTGTGGTTTCCTCTGAGTGTTTCTCCTCTCCTCTCCTTGTTTTTCCTGTTCTTTTATTTTTACTAAATCCTATGAATATGATTACTGAGATAACATGACCACACCTTTATCCCCATTGTCTCTGACAGGGAAACAACTGTTTTACAGGGTCAGTATTCACTGTTCCAGCAGGAGGTAAAAGATTTTTTAGTGCCTAGGAATACATTGAACTATATTTTTAGCATGTTCTCTGCTCACTGAATATAGGCTCTGATGTGAAAATCAGAATCAAGAGCGGAAAGCTTTGCTTTTAATTGCATATGGCTATGGCAGAAATCTGCCCATTCTAAAAATGTGCCTAGAATTGTGATTTTTTTTTTTTGGCAGGGGGAAAGTACAGTCATGCTCCTCTTAATGTTGAAAAAAAAAGTGTAGATGCTGAACAGGGAAGTTGTAGCTCCATGCCTAGGTATGAAGGTGTGGTTCTGAAGCTGGTTCCTTTGCAGGCCATAGCCTTACAGTTAGGTCTAAAACTGAATCATGCGAATGACGTAGACCCTAGATGATTATGGTGGAGGACTACACTATTTGCAGCATCTGCCCTCACTTTCCATCATTTTGTGTTGTAATGGTCCTTCATGCTTAGGAATAGATACAGGTTTCAGAGAATAAGAGAGAAAGTAATTGAGTGGTGAGACAGAATAGTACTAGTGAACACAAGTAAAATGAAGCAAGACAGAAACCTAGAAACTGGCCCAGCTCCCAACAGTCGGGCCAGGGAGTTTGCTTCAGTCCTCCTGACATGGTGTTGGAGCCTTCAGACTGACAGGGCCATAAACTTGAAAGTAACAGTGATTCGTTTCTCTAGACAGAGTTCCTATGTAGCCCAGGCTGGCCAGGGATTTGCTATACAATCAAGAACTCGCTGCCTCAGCTTCCGAAGTTTTAAGATTGTAGGCACGAGTCACCATTCCTGTTTGTTTGTTTGAGACAGGGTTTCATTCACTATATAGCTCTGACGGTCCTTTGCCTCCTGGGTGCTGGGATTAATGATATGTGCCACTGTAGATGTAACCAACCATCTTATTAAATAAGAAACACAGCCGATTCCAAGAAGAAAGCCAAGAGGTCAGAGCGATAGCTAAGAGCTGAGATTAAAAACCTTACCCTTCCTGCCACTACTGTCCTACCTCTCCGCCAGAGACCTCTCTGAAAGAGAGCTACTTCCTGTGTGTTTTTCTTTATATAGACTTCCTGTTCTGCCTTCTCATTGGTTGTAAACCCAACCACATGACTGCCTCGTCACTGCTTGTCTGTACAGACCTCCAGGTCTTCTGTGGTTGGTATTGAGATTAAAGGCGTGTGTCTCCAATGCTGGCTGTATCCTTGAACACACAGAGATCTACCTAGCTCTGCCTACCAAGTGCTGGGATTAAAGGTGTGCACCACCACCGCCCAGCTTTCGCTATGGCTTTGCTAATAGCTCTGACCCCCGGGCAACTTTATTTATTAACATACAAATAATATCACGTTTCAGTACAAATAAAATATCACTATATGCCACTACGAACTGCTTAACTTTTCCTTTTTAAAGCAGTTTTACTGAGGAATAAAATTAAGTCAGATGTGCTGACCTGAGTTGCACAACTTAGAGTTTCAGAATCTTTGTTGTACATCTCCACAACCCTGACAAAGATGAGGAGCACCGCCAACCCTGAAGTTCCCTTTTACCTCCTTGCCACCCCAGCACTAGTCTCTCTGACTTTCCTACCGTAGTTTACCTATATGTGTGTGGAAGCTTTTGTTAATGCATAGATCTTTCCCTTCACTTCTGTCTGAGTGGAATTTCTAAGTCATATGAGAGAGAGGTGTGCCTTCCACTTGAATTGTAGGGTTTTATTGAGGCAGAAGTTGTTAGGATGGTTGTTTACCCTGCTAATGTCTAGGACATGTGGTGATCATGCAGAACCTTGCATGTGATTTACCCTGATGTGTCACAGTTTCAGACATGAGACTTAGAGTTTCATTCATACTTCCATCCCTGGTTCTTTCTAGTGATTTCTAATTTCACTATGAGGTTAACCACTGTGAGAAAAGGATACATTCTAAGAACAGATTTTCCTCCCTTGGTGACTCTTTCAAATAACCCTACAAACAGATGGCAGTTCCCTTCTATGTGTACTTAGGAACGTGGTGTGAGCTGTCTGCCAGCAGTGTCTTCTGACTTTGAAGAAACACTCATGCTCTCTGCTTTGCTCCTTCCAAGAACTCTGTTGGTGTGATGTTACTTGCGATGGTACTCAGTGGACCACTGTCACCTGATAGACAGGCATGTCTTCTGTTTCAGGCTGTTTCTCCCCTTCCCTACCACACAGCTCCCAGCCATATTCTCTTGAGAATTCTCAGGCCATTCAGTACCATTGTTCTAAATAGCTTCTGAGCTGAGTTGTAGCTCAGAAATAGGAGTGCTCGCCCAGCATTCCTGAGGACATGCTGGTGGTCACCTGTAGAGATAGGCAGTAAGGGCCAGTGAAGAAGCTCGTTGGGGAAAGGTACCTGTTGACAACCTGAGTTCACTCCCTGGAATTCATATTGTGGAAGGAGACCCCTCCAGGTTGACCTGACTTCCACATTCACATCTTTATGTGCATATGGGAATACTAACACTAAACCCACAACGCACTAAAATAAGTAATGAAATATAATAAAATTAATGTATTGAAGGCATGTGAAGTGTCCAAAGTAGTATGGCATTTAAATAGTAAGTTTTGGGGAATTTAAGAAATAACCAGCATTCAGTTTTTCAGTTCCATGCATATCTTTATGTAGCATAGATTTTCCCCCTGCTTTATGTTTCTCAATAATCATGTTTAGCTCTAAACCCTCACTGCTCTCTACCTCTCTTGCCTTCTCTTAAGTCTTGCTCTCACCCAGAAACCTCTCTCAAATGTAGCCCCTCCTTGCTGTTATTGTGTTCATCTTACACTGTACAGCTTATTTGTTCTCTTTCCCATCAGAATGTAAGCTTCCCAAAGGCAGACATTGTCCCTTATGTCCCCAGGGCTTAGAGCAGTGTCTGGCATGAGGTAGACCCTTACTAAGTCTTGTTGGAGGAACTTCTAGTTGAAGCAGTATGTTACAGATTTTTATGCTATTAAACATGAGATAACATTTCATGTACAGTGATCTCTGGGAATGAAGATGGCTACTATTAGCATTTTCCCCAGTAGAGTTGATATTTGTGAATGAGTATTTATTTGGGGTTTTCGGGATAGGGTTTCTCTGTGTAACCTTGGTCGATTGGAACTCACTCTCTAGACCAGGCTGGCCTCGAACTCACAAAGATCCATGTGCCTCTGCTTCCTGAGTGCTGGGATTAAAGGCATGTGCTACCACTGCCTGGCCTTGTGAATGAATATTAATTATAATTAATTCAAGCCAGAAGCAGAAGTTCATTTAATACCAGCCTCTTTCATTTGTCTTTATAGCTATAACTACTTTGTTTATATAAATAAGCTGACTGACATGTTATAGTTACATCTTTTTGTCTCTGTACTTCAAAGGTGTCAGTCTGTTTTCTAATGCTGTGATAAAGCATCATGGCCAAGGCAAATTTGTAAGAGGAAGGGCTTATTTGAGCTATGGTTTCCGAGAGGGACTAACACATCAGGGAGGCATGCAGGAGGCTGGCATAGTGGCAGCCATAACTGAAACTCACATCTTAAACAGCAAGCAGGAAGCAGAGAGTGAACTGGGAATGATGCGAGACTTTGACATCTCAAAGCCCACCCCAGTGATGGACTTCCTCTAGCTAGGCCATACCTCCTAACCCCCCCCAAACAGTACCATTAACTGGGGAATGCTGTGGGATGTTCTGTATGTTAAATGTGTTGCTCTGATTGGTTAATAAATAAAATACTGATTGGCCAGTAGCCAGGCAGGAAGTATAGGTGGGACAAACAGAGAATAGAATTCTGGGAAGTGAAAGGCTAAGGCAGAGAGACACTGCCAGCCGCTGCCATAAAAGCGAGATGTAAGGTACTGGTAAGCCATGAGCCACGTGGCAACTTACAGACTAATAGAAATGGGTTAATTTAAGATAAAAGAACTAGATAGCAAGAAGCCTGCCATGGCTATACAGTTTGTAAGCAATATAAGTCTCTGTGTATTTACTTGGTTGGGTCTGAGCGGCCGTGGGACTGGCGGGTGAGAGAGATTTGTCCTGACCGTGGGCCAGGCAGGACTGGAGAAAACTTTAGCTACAGGGGAACAAGTATTAAAATGACTGAGACTATGGGGGACATCTCATTCAAACTACCACATTCCACGCCCTCAGGACAAGACTCCCAACCCAGTCAAGCTTCCAACTTGTGAAAGGAAAACCTAAGCAATTTTCTACTCCTAGAAAAGAACAACCAAGTTAGTAGCCAAACTTGGCAGTGATGTCAATGGGGTGCTGGATTTAGAGTAATGAAGGATACAAGAATATTTAAAGGGATTGTGGAATCTTCCTCCACGGTTTCAGAGGAGGCCCCTTGCATGATGCTGTGAAAATGAAGCTTGAGTTGCATTGGTGACCCCAAGATGTTAAAGATGCCAGAGTCCTGGGATTTCTGCCAAGAATTGCTGCACACAGAGATTGGAACTAGTTCAGAAAGAGGTAGGCAGCAAAGCCCACTGAGCAAACCCATCTAAGCCATCTAACATCAGCTGTGGAGCTACATGATTTGGAGTTTGCCCTGCTGGGTTTCAGTCTTGCTTTGGTCTGGTGTTAACTCACTGTAGCCAGATTCCTCCCTTTTGGAATGGAAATGTATATTCTCTGCCATTGTATATTGGAAGTATATTATTTGTTTTTTGTTTTATAAGGGACTTACAATGAAGAGACTGCCTTTGAGTCTCAGAAGAGACTCTTGAAGTTGGACTAAATGCATTTTGCATTATAACCATGAGTCTATGGGACATGGAAGTGGAATGTGGTGATTTGGATGAGTGCCCTGTACAGGCTCAGTCATTTTAATTGAGTACTGTTGTTTGGTACTGTTAGAGAGGCTTAGGAGGTGCAGCCTTGCTGGAAGAAGTACATCACTGGGGGGGGGGTGGGCTTTGAGGTTTCACAGCCTCCCTCCATTCCCATTTGCTCTCTGCTTCCTGCTTGTGGTTCAAGATGTCTTAAGCATGCCTGCTGACATGCTCCCTGCTATGATGGTGATGATCTCTTTTTTTTTAATTTGTTCATTTATGTATTTATTTATTTTTATTATCAGCTTGATACAGTATAGATTCTTATCCTAATAGTGAAATGTTTCATTGAGGCTTGCCTAGTAATTGAGTAAAACCAAAACTTATTA
>CABHPH010133828.1:0-26627 GCA_902168325.1 Peromyscus nudipes | reverse complement strand
CTCTGGAATGCTAGGATTAAAGGCGTATGCTGCCACTGCCTATCCTCATGTTTAATATTGTGGCTGTCCTGTTCTCTGACCCCAGATAAGTTTATTAGCATACACAATATTTTGGGGAACACAATACCACCACAAGAAAACCTCAGGAGGAAGTGTTCTTGACCCGAGAAAAGCATATATTTAGGCACAGAAAATAATAGCCATAAAAATGGACATAAGTGAATTTGCTTATATAAGATACCACTTTTAAATGAAAAAGCAAGGCACAGATTGGGATAAAAAAAGTCACAGGTTTCTTGATAAAAACTTAAATTCAGAATATATAAAGAATGCCTGCAACTCAACCATTTTTTTAAAAATCACAGTTTTTCTTAAAATGGGGGTGGTGCTGATTGCAAATAGACATTTCACAAAGGAAAACATCCCATAGCTGTAGCCTGAAGGTTTCTCTGGTCCTGCCCATAGCAACATGAGAAGTATTCAACATCCTTAGCTATCAAGATAGCAATGAAAATGAAGAAGATTTTACTCCTCATTAAGCAGAGTGGCTAAAATTAAGAAGTCCGAGTAAATGATGGCAAAGATACAGAACAAGACTTAAATATTTTTGGTGTGGATTTGACAGGTTTCGGCCACTTCAGAAATCTGCTGGGCAGTTTCCAATTGAGCTTATCCTATGGGGGAAGCCCTCTGCAATTTCTTTCTTCTAGGTATTTATCTAAGAGAAATTAAAACATATATCCACAAAAAGACTTAGACAAAAATTTTCATAGCAGCCCCCAAGAGTTCAAAGTGGTACGATTCTGAGTGTTTATTGGTAGCAGAATGGATAGGTGAGACACTGAAGAATATTCTTAGAACAATATGTTCTCCCATACCGGGGCACTAACCGCTAATCCACTAACAGCATGGTTAAATCTCAGAGGCATTATGCTGAGGAGAAGCAGCCAAACACAGAGAGTATATATGAAGTCCTGAAGTGAGCCAAGTGTCTAAGGTGTTGCACACCAGAACAGCATTGATGGATGTTAGAAGGATAAAGGGGAGATTGACAGGGAGGGACTTTGTTATGTAATGGGCATTTCCTCTAGCTTGGTAGAGTATGGAATACATTATCGTATTTACTTATCAAACTGTACATGTTTCAATTAAACAAACTTTCAGAAGAAAAAAATAATCAATGATTCTGTGTCAGAATTTAAGAGGACTGATAGATATAGTGATCATGATGTGGTACTGTCTGTGGAACCCCTAGATTGAGACTTCAAGGAACAGAATTCTAATTGTGTTGCTTCATTGCTACTCAGTTGACTCTTGGTAAACTCTTTAGACAAACCACCTGTACTATTCTAAAATGAGGAGGTTTGTCCTATGTCCTGTCTACCTCTCAAGGCAGGTTAAGTAAAATAGTGTGTTGAATTCCTTGAGCACATTTTCTTAGTCTAGTGTAGTTAGTAATAAGGGAATTTATCAGAGTTTTAGATCAAGATCCAGGGTTACCAGACCCAAGGACACCCATCTACTGTTCTAATACAAACAGCTCATGTTGTTTAGTCTGGCCCGGGTTCTATGCTAATCTCATTCCACCTTCGAAGAACCCATTGAAATAAATGTTATGATCATTTTCCCTTTTGGGGTTTTTTTTGGGGGGGTTGTTTTTTGAGACAGGATTTCTCTGTGTAGCCCTGGCTCTCCTGGAACTTGTTCTGTAGACCATTCTGGCCTCCAACTCACAGAGATCTACCTGCCTCTGGCTCCAGAGTGCTGGGATTAAAGGCGTGCGCCACCACTGCCCAGCATGATCACTTTCTCACTTTCATTTATAGTTCAGGAGAATTGGGTTTTTTGTTTGTTTGTTTGTTTTGTTTTTTTGGTTTGGGTGTAGCACGCCTGTATAGGAGGAGTTCTTCTGTCCCAGAAGTCATTTCCCAAATAATCACTCAGAGGCTTAATATAAATTATAAATGCTCTCCTGATAGCTCAGGCTTATTACTAACTAGCTCTTACAACTTAAATTAACCCATTTCTATTAATCTATGTATGTAGCTTTACCTGTCCTGCAGCATGTCTTCTCTCTGTCTCTCCTGGTGATGCCTCTGACTCCACCCTTCTTCCTCCCAGCATTCTCAGTTTGGCTATCCCATCTATACTTCCTGCCTGGCTACCAGCCAATCAGCTCTTTATTATCCAATGAGAGTAATACATATTCACAATGTACAGAAGGATTATTCTACAGCATCCCTGCTCCAATTCAGCATCAAATTCAGGGGCTTAGCAATGCCAGGCAAATAATCTGCCATGGGACATACCTCCTAAACCCAAAGTGCATTTCAGTGAGGTGAGTTAATAGTCAGAAGTCACCCAGCCAGGAAGTGACTAACAGTGATTTGTACCTATTTCTGCTAATCCACTTCCTCCATCCCCCTGTTCTCCCGAGAGATGGGAAAATCCACAATGGAGGTCAGAGGAAACTGGAGAGTTGATGGGGAGAGGCGCATTTCTGGTAAGCAAGGGCCCTGGTGGCAGGAAGGCATATGCTAGAGAGAAAAGGGCTTCTGGTGCTGGATCTTAAAGGAGACTGAGTTCCTATGCTCCAGCCTGTGTCTGCAGAGCTCTGATCAGGTGGGAACCTGGCTAGGCTGTGGGGCTTCTTGGGAGCCCAGGAACTAATGGATTTGAATAGTTTTAGGCTTCAGAACGGAACCTTCTTAGAAACACTTACCCACCTATAAAACTCACACGGGTCTCACTTAGACCAGCTTCAGTCAGGGTAGAGAGACGGAGACTCTGAACTTAAGCTTTTGGAACCGAGCAATGTTTTTTTGTCCCTTGATACTTAGAGTTGCCTTCTCTCTTTAGATAGTTTATCCTTAAGTACCAGTGGCAAACTCACTAAGGCATACATTTTTTCCCTGGTTGATAGTTACAGTCTGTAGAAGTCTAGGTTCTAAAGAGCTGACCACGTGGTGCTGCTGGGTATTAAAGAAGAACTTGCATACCCAGATGAAACTCCATCCTAATTAGTCTTAACAATAAAAACCTGGAGTCAGATATCGAAAGTGAAAGCCGAAAGATCAGAGAAGCAGAGGAACAACCACTTAGAAACTCCTTACCTCTACGAATCCTCAGACTGAATTGGGGGTGGGGCGTGGGGGGGATCCTGTCTCCACCAGCCTTATATTCCTGTCTGTCTCCCTAGTGCTGAGATTAAAGGCGTGAGCCTCCCAAGTGCTGAAATCAAAGGAATGAGATCCCAAGTGCTGGGATCAAAGGTGTGAGCCACCACCACCCGGCTCTGTTTCTCTTTTAGACTGGTTCAAACTCATGTAGCCCAGGGTGGCCTTGAACTCCTGATCTTCCTGCTTCCACCTCCCAAGTGCTGGGATTAAAGGTGTGTGCCATGACTGCCTGGCCTCTATGGGTTAACTAGTAACTAGCTCCACCCTCTGATCTCCAGACAAGCTTTATGTGTCAGAACACAAACAAAATATCATACAACACCCAGATACATGGTGAAGTCCAAATTCTTTCTTGTTTGTTTGAAAGTGGTCATGAGATGCCCGTGGCCTCCCTGGACAACACCTCTGAGAATGAGGGTAAGGCCTCCAACTAACTTCTCCCATCTGTCCAGATAAAGATCCCGCTTCCCATCACACAGCACAGTGAAGGTAATATGAGGCTGCTGAATTGCCTGTAAACGGTGAAGGCAGGGCTTGCCCTCTGCTTCCAAGAGCCTATTCATGTCCTCTTTGGAGCAGCATGAGAAACTTCCAAATCCTAGGTCCTTGTTCCTTCAAAAATCCCTCCTAAGACAGCCTGGATTTCATTTTAAGTGGCATCCACAACCCCAATAGAGGACAGCCGCTGAAAGGCAGTTCTTGGCATCGCTAACATTACAGCTGCTCCCCAGCCCAGCCCAGAGGCATCTCTCACCTGCCACCCGGACTATACAGTCTGTGCTTGGGCAGGAACATGCCCATCATTTGTTGCCTCTACCTCTGCTCCTAAGCTCCTCTCCCAGCTGTGTCTGCAGTGACTTCTCTTTTCTTCCTATGTGGAAACTATGAGGAGCAGTCCTCACTCAGGCCTGGCTCTGGGACCTCTAGGTTTTAGGTCATCTTTTTCCTCTCTCTAACCATGTCTGTCCTGTCTGGACCTGGTTCCACTTGAGTGGGTTCCAGCCTCCTCTTGGCCACTAACTGGTTATATTTAGGTTTTTGCTATGAATGAGCACACTCTCCAAGCAGCAGGCCTCCTCCTCTGGGGTGGGCCCACTTTGTCTTCCTGAGAGTCCCTGGTTCGTGTGGGGAAAGGGTTGTCTCAGTCACCAGGAAGTAAGAGAATCAGGGTAAAGGGAATGGGAAGTGATTCAGAAGGAAAGCAAAAGGCAGACCGATTAAATAAGGGAACGCGAGGAGAGAAACATAAGGAGATTCTAAGCACTCACTGTACCAACTAGAGAGCCAGTGTTCAGTATAGAAGCCTAGTGGGGACGTGCTCATTCAGACCACCTCACTGCCCGTGCCAAACAGTTTTAAACCCTTCTTGTATCTTTTATTTCTTGAGATGTCGGATTGTGATATAACGTAGACCAACCATTTATACTTAATTAAATATCCACTATACATCTAAGGCAGTCCTTGTCCCTAAGATTTCAAGGAGAAGAAACACACTACATTAAAAAAAAAATTGTGATGCAGGAGAGAAGAGAGTTTGTGTGGACTGCTCTGGGAGCTCAGCACCAACTCAAAGGGGCAGAAGAGAAGCCTGACATTAGCATTGAGTCTATGAGGCATGTAGCAAGTTAAGAAAATGTGGGGGGAAAGCAAGCGAGTAACTGGTATGAGGGGAGCAGGGGGGAACACAGTGAGGAGAAGGTGGACCTGTGTGTGGCTGGAGTCCATCAGAACTGGGGGACACAGTGAGGAGAAGGTGGACCTGTGTGTGGCTGGAGTCCATCAAAACTGGGGGACACAGTGAGGAGAAGGTGGACCTGTGTGTGGCTGGAGTTCATCAGAACTGGTGGATGCAGTGAGGAGAAGGTGGACCTGTGTGTGGCTGGAGTCCATCAGAACTGGTGGATGCAGTGAGGAGAAGGTGGACCTGTGTGTGGCTGGAGTCCATCAGAACTGGTGGATACAGTAAGGAGAAGGTGGAACTGTGTGTGGCTGGAGTCCATCAGAACTGGGGGATGCAGTGAGGAGAAAGTGGACGTGTGTGTGGCTGGAGTCCATCAGAACTGGTGGAGCACTGGAAAGGGGAAGGGAGTGGCAAGCACATGAGTCCAAGTGGGGAAGGCCAACATGTACCACTTTGAAATGTTAGACTGTCTTCAGGGATGGGATGGAATGTTCACGGTGAGAAGACAGTGGATAACTTGAGTCATAGACATCTACAATGGTGTGGCTTGGAGGACTAGGAAGTTTAAGGCAGGGGACAATGTGAACTAGCATTTTATGGAGGCAATTTCTCTTTCTAAACTAAGACAGAGTCAGGGCATCTGGGCTGGAGAGAATCCACCCTTAAGATTCCATTATGAGGAATGCCAGAGAGATGGCCCAGGGTTAGAAGCACTGGCTGCTCTTCCAGAGGACATGGGATGTTGTAAGTTCACCTTCAATCATAAGAAGCCAGCTCAGGGATTCCTGCATTACAATGTATTCCAATTTTGATGGATGACTTTCCAAATTCCATTCCCACTTCTTTTTAAAAAAAATATTTATTTATTCATGTATATGAGTGCTCTGTCTTCATGCACACCAGGAGGAATCTGATCCCATTACAGATGGTTGTGAGCCACCATGTGGTGGCTGGGAATTGAACTCAGGACCCCTGGAAGAGCATCAAGTGCTTTTAACCACTGAGCCATCTCTCCAGCCACTCCATTCCCCACTTCTATTCCATTTTCCCTCCAGCTTCTAGACAAGAGCAACCTGAAGAACTGGCAAATGCGAATGACCTTCATATCTAAAAATTCTAATCACCCAGTGTCTGGGGACACAGATGTCGTAAAGTTTTACAAGCTTTCCAAAGCATCATTGTCCCCAAGATGAAGCGTCAACATGGCTCATGAATGTGTGCTGATCAGTAACGATAGTGTCCTGCCACTTGGTAGGCATTCCTCAGCCACACTAATGCCAAGCAAACAGCTAATGCCAGCTCCTGGGCTCAAATAGTGTATTTAATCCTATCAACAACTTAATACAATACTTCTGAAATATTAGTGGGTGTTCTTTCTCCCATCTCCTGTCATGGAAGGGACTCTACCCGATCCTGCACTTGGGCAGCCAAGCACTCAACACGGCAGGAAATAGAATAGTAGGAAGCAAGGGAGGAGGAGAAACATTATGGCAACAATAGCAACCAGGGACTATTTCAGGCTTTCAAGTTTTAAAAAACTAGGCTTTAGGAAATGAGATAAGGACCACGTCTCAGATGAAAATTGTACCAATAAAGTTCTCTAAGCTTGAAGGTGGCATGCAAGAAAGCATGTGAGTAGATTCTGAGTACCTGTTTATTAGTGGGTTTCTGAGAAAGAGAGAAAATCAATTTGAGATCTTGTTAAAGAATTTTCCCATTTCAACTCCAGTCCCCAACACACGTGGCCCCTCCTTAGTCTCTCCGATCTGGGATCAGCTTATTCCCGCAACACTTAAGGCTCAGCACTTCTGCCAGCCAGGCGAAATGGATGGTTAGAACAGAAGGTCCAAACTAAGGAGGAGGCGGAACCCCATGCCTCAGACGTCTGTCCTTCTTGACCTTTCTTTCCTCATAACCAGTCACCCCTACCGTCCACATGGCTCGCCCATCATTGCTTACGCACATGGATATTACTGCCTCTACTCTTGGGTGTTCTTGCAGGTACCCTGGCCAAAAATGACCCAGGCCTCCTCCTGTAAGTGGCCTACTGGACCAACTATGCTGGAATGGACTAGTGAGTTCCTTGCCCCTGAAGAGGCTTCTGGAATACTGGAAGCACCATAAGTTTTCAAGTGCTGGCAAGTTGAGTTCCTAACCAACTTGAAGCAACACCACCCCAGACCTAGACTTCCTGACTATTCCCCAATTAGCAACTTCTCACTCTTGATCTGTGAGGAGGGAGAACTGCTAGAGGTGAGGTGCACTGGTACCAACATGTCTCTGACAGATGGAAAGTTGATGGAGATCAGTTCTTTCCTTTCTTTCCTTGAAGCAAGTAATGGTCCAGGTGGACTAGCAGGACTTCACAGTTAAGAGATTAATTTGTGAACTAGTACAAGGTCTGAAGCTAGATTTCGACGCTAGCTCCAGTCTTTATTAACTCACTAATTTACATCCCAGCCTCCATTCCCACTAGCATAAAATGAGAACAGTTAACCCTGTATTCAAGAGTGTAGTGAAGACAACGCTCCTGGGGTGTTCACTGCTACAGGTGATGTCTTGCCCAGTTTTCAGAAGTTGGTGGTAAAGCATGTTTCAACCCACACATCATCCCACCCTCTCCTGCAAAGATGTGTCGTTTCTTTACATTGCTCAGTTTTCCCCATGGTACTCATAGAATCCTGTAAGTATCTTTGTGGTGGTCCAGTTTACCCTTCTGTAAAATGAGGAATAGCTAA
Source organism: Peromyscus nudipes (assembly GCA_902168325.1). NCBI lineage: Eukaryota > Metazoa > Chordata > Mammalia > Rodentia > Cricetidae > Peromyscus > Peromyscus nudipes. The sequence continues at coordinate 19,029 of CABHPH010133828.1, read as the reverse complement.
GAGTAACATACAGTGGCCAGTGGGATTTGATCCTTTACCCGGCAGCTTTGCCCAAATAGAAACTAACCAGACTTTGGAAGAACAACCACATTTGATGTTCAAGATCCAGTCATCATGTGGTTGCCAACTACATGTCCCTGCCTTTGGTTAGTTCCACGGTTTTGAAAGCAGAGATTAATTCAAATCTTAGCTCTACTTATTAGGCATTGTGTGGTCTTGGACAAGATCAACTTTTTTGAAGTTCAGTCTCTTACACTTAGATGACAGAGTATATGAAGATGAAGGGTGATGCTCTCATCTCGCAGCAGCTCTTTAGAAACTGGAGCTATTACTTCTCTATTCTTCAGGCTCCTCCAAACTTGCTGGGGGTGATGCTAATGGCTGGCAACACAATCACACAATTGTAAATAAGCTTGCTTCCCTCATCACTGAACCAGCAAGTTCGTGCAGCTAAGAGAAAGCCAGCAGACAGCTGTGCCTCTCAGCCCTGGCCGCACATTAGAATCACAGAGGGAGCTCTTCAACCTCCAGTGCCCTCCCCACACCCCGGACCAATTAGGCCAAAGCTCTGGAGGAGGGGCTCTGTGTCCAGCATCAGAATTTGTAATGCTTCCCCGGTGATACCGATGTGCCCTCAAGGTTGGAAAACTCTGGGCTGCTTCTCCAACATTAATGTGCATATTTAACACCTAGGAGACTTATTAAAATGCAGAACCTGATTGAGAAGGCCTGGGATGGGGCCCAGATTCTGAATTTCTAATGAGCTTCTAGGTGATGTAAGGGCTAGAGAAGACTTGCTCTCCTCATCAAGATAAAACAACCAAGAGCCTGGTATTTGGGGAATGAATAAAAAAATTATAAAATGAAGCCTTGAGCTCCAAGAGCCAAGTGGCCTGGGGACCATTTTAAAAAAGAGGCGAGTAGCCATGAGCTTATGAGAAACCTCTAGGAATATCACTATTCTGTAACAATGCCCAGAGTAATGGTCAAAATTATGACCCCAAGTCTCTGAGGAAATTATACTTTCACAGTGTAGTAGATTTTTCTTAGTCATTTGGGTTGCTCCAAGAAAGTACTACAGACGGAGTGGCTTATTAACACCAAGAATTTATTTATTGTGGTTCTGGAAGCTGAAGTCTGAGGTAAGAGTACAGCAGATTCAGGCTCGACAAGGACCTTCTAGTTCACAGGGGGTTGACTTCTCATTTTCTGTCCTCACAATGAAACAGGATGACAATGTTTTCTAAACTTCCTTTCATAAGGACACTAATCCCACTTAGGAAGTGGCTCCTTCCACGATCTAATTATCTCCCAAACGCCTCACCTCCTAATACACTCACTTTAAGGGTCAAATTTTCCTTATGCATACATAAGCATTCAGCCCATTGTAGCATTAAACATTTTGGGGACTTATGAGTAAACTCATCTCCAGTTAAGAAATAAGTTATAGGCAACTCTTTCTATAAGAAAAAAAAATCTGTTAATGACAATTACTATGCTTCCTTAATCATTCATCACTCTAAGACACGTGATTCTTCAACCTCCAAACCTGACAAGACAGTGTGATTGTTTCCCATCAATCATTCTCCCCTTCATAAAAACCTCACTGAACCTTTTAGTTCATTGACATTGGAAATGGCACTGGTTTTTGTTTTGTTTTGTTTTTTGACCAATAGTTTGAGCAGGTGCAACATGCCACATTTCATTTCTAAGCAGAAGGCTTGAGGGCTGTCATGTGACTCTTTTGTGGTTCTTTTCCTCTGACTCAAGGAAGAGTGGATTCTTCATCCTGGCCCTGCAAATGAAAGAGGCGTGAGCAGAGTTGACATCTGACATGCATTACTTCAACCTGGTTGTCACTTTGATTGGCTGGAGAAGGTCCGAGAAGCAAAGCACATACACCTTGAATATGTCTGTAGTGGTGTTTTCCAGAGAGGATTAACAACGGTTGGAAGAGCAGTCCTCTGTGTGGACAGCAGTATTGCCCAGAGGGATGCTGATTGAAAAAGACCTCCAAAGCTGGGCATGGCGGTACACACCTTTAATCCCAGCACTCCAGAGGCAGAGGCAGGCGGATCTCAGAGAGTTTGAGGCCAGCCTGGTCTACAGAGTGAGTTCCACAAGAGCCAGAGCTACAGAGTGAGACCCTGCCTCAAAAAACAAAAGCAAAAAAGAGAAGAGCATCCAGCACAGACATGTTCTTCCCCTTCCCTCCCTGTCCATCCATCACCCCCCCCCACTTCCTCCGGATACCACCATTTCCATGAGGTACACTGTCCTGCCATGATGGTCAGAAATCACTGAAACCATGTGCAGTAAATGCCCTCCCTTAAGTCACTTTCGTCACCACAGCAAAAAGTCTCACACACTTGTAAGAAGTGAGAAAGAAGTGCCGGCTGCCATGGCATAGCCTGGGGAAAATTGGCCGATACCGAAGCAATGGAATGAAGATTGCCAAGCGGAGGAAGACATCCGTCAGCTTTTGCTACGTGGCTGATGGCACGGCACGGATGTCACCAGCTTTAAAAGTGGATCGACCCTAAGAGTTCTATCTGTCTAAGGTGAAGAGAGTGAGTCAGACACCCCCGGTTAAGAACTGGGGATACTGCTTATAGAAAATGTTCTCTTTGAAACGAAGGGGGAGGGGCACAGCAGGACAACATGAAGAAGCATGCAGGTAGGTGTGAAGGCAATTAATGAATTATCCTCAGAGATGTGAGATCTGAAGCCTAAATTTAGACTTAAAGTAGAGGAGGCCAAAAGGGTATGAGAATGGCTGAGGTCTTTGATGAGCTGACACACTCGTTTCCTTGGACACCACGATTTTGAGGTGTTTCTTCTCTGGTCTCCATGGAGAAGGCTCTTGAAGTCACTCCAGCTCTTTCTCGTGAGTTCCTGTCTACTTTAGCGACCTCCTTTAGTCTCTGAGGAACACAGGTTCACAGCTGACCAGATCCGGAGGTGCTGATTGCATTACTTCCTTATTGCTTCTCCAGTTCCGTTCTTGATGACGTTGACGGGCATAGCTTAAGGGTGTAATTTTCCAGGAAGGGAAAACAAGGTGTGCCAGGGCCTAATCCAGCTCACTCAAACTCTGCCCCTGGTACCAAGCAAAAGCCCATCATGTCATGATGTGCCACTGTTTGGTACAACATTGCCTGTGCTTACGTCTCTCTTGGAGAGTTCACTCGTGAGAAGTAATTATTGGAGGCGGGTTTCAAGTATTCCTGGGTCCTCTGGCCAAGTCTCTGTCTGTAACGAACACCATTTCAACACTGAATCTCTCTGTGATTTCTACGACTTCCTGTCTTATGCCGGCTGTCTCCCTAACTATCAGTTGATAGAGATATTTTCAGCCCCAGTGAAATCTTGAATAACGAACCACGCTTGGATCTTTTTAAGCACTCTAATTATGCCGATGGAGGGATTATTCTCTCAGACTTCCTCATCAGTTTATCAGCTTCCAAATGGGAACAAAAGATCCAAAAACATCTGAATGCAGCTCAGCTATTCTCAGAAAAATGGTGGAACCAAAGCTCAGAAAGTAGGGGTAACAGGGAAAGGTCAAGGGTGAAGAAAAGTCAAAGTCTCAAACAAGAAAGACAGACAATGAACCCATGACTTCGGAGACTTTTTCTACTTTGCAAATCTCATCTGGTGCAGTAGCCACTTCTGGCTTGGTGAGGAGAATGTTTCTTTTTGTCACAAACTGAGTCTTAGAAAGCTATTTCCTTTCTTTTCTCTGCATGCAAAATCCATTACAAAGCTTGAGGCCAACTCTCTACTCTAGAGAAAAAGAAAGTTATTTACAAAGAAGGCAGAAAGATATCTCCACGCACACACAAGACAGAAGGCCAATTAAAGCTCTCAATGGGGGAGAGTTTTGTGAGCTTGTTTCTGTCAGAAATAGAAAAGCTTGGCCATCAACCAGCTTCCTTTAGATGAGGAACCAGACTTGAGTTACAGGATAGGAGAACTAGAGAGCCCATTGGAATTTAGTAGCCCGTGACTCTCCTCTGCCATCAGCTCCCAGGCCTCAGTCATGAGGGTGCCAGACAATGGTCCAATGGGACCAGCAAAGGTCTTTGATAACCCGGCACAATCACGAGAGGTCACAGCCTCAATCTGTCTCCATTTATTGAGCTGCTTACCTAGGCCTTTTCATTTCTCCTTTGATCTGTTTCTTTTTCTTTTTTCTTTTTCCTGCCTCCTTGAGTTACTTCCTCTTAGTCACTGCCACTTTAATATTAACAAGGAGAGCTGTCCTCCAATTTAACACATATCTCCAAAGTGAGGTCAGTACACAAAGTGCCTTGTAGATGCCCCAGCAAGAGTGGCAGGACCCAGCTGTGCTAGAGGGCTGGAAAGGGAGGAGAATAATACCACAGTTGAGCTTGGAAGGAGAAGAGCACCAGAATGCCATAGGTGCTGAGGAGCAGTGAATGCTAGGATAGAAGGCTGGACTGCCATCTCATACCAGGGGAGCAGTCATTGTTATGACAGAGAGCCAGCAATGAAGAATCAACTTGATTCTGATGTTTGTTGATGGCTATCAAGCCACCCTTCCCCACTCTCCCACAGGCCTGTATCATGTCTGCATTTGGACATGCTGCTAATAAAGTCTGGGTGCTGTCTCCTTTGGTGAGGAGAGTAGGTTCAGGAGGAAGAGAAGGCCAGGCTTGCTGGGAATTCTCACGCTGGCCCCACCCCTGATTCACAAGAGAAACACTAAAACCAGTCTCCTTTCATGATTCTCATAAGCCATTTCAGACCTGCACTGCCCTCCCTCAGAGACTTAAACTATGTAACCCAAACTTATTCTAGGTGTTAGCAATATCATCAGATCAACATCTGAACCAATATGCATTTATTTAGAGGGTGTGTGTGTGTGTGTGTGTGTGTGTGTGTGTTTGCATGTGTACATCAGAGGACAGCATGAAGGAGTCAGTTCTCCTCTTCAATAATATGGGTTCCAGGAACCAAACTGAGGTCAAGTTAGGTGCTTGATGACGAATACCTACTGGGTCATCTTGCTGGCCCCGACCCAAATTTGGTAGGCATGCACTCATTTCCACTGGTAACTAAGGAAGAACAGTCATGGAATTACCAGTGTACTTACATCATCCAAGGTGATATCTATTGGTTTAATTATTAAGACCACTCCACGTAGTTAAAAGGAAGATTTATTTAGTAGGTAACTTACAAATGAAGGGATAGGTAGGTCGTGGGGTCTGGGGAAGGTGTATCGCAGTCCAGCGGTGTTCCCTGGAGCTCTGCTCGGTCCACCTCCACCGTCTCGGGTCCAGGAACAGAGAGAGCTGGCCCATCTGGCTCTCGGGTCTCCAGGGCTCTCCCTTCGCCCCGCCTTGTAGGTGTGACAGTTGCCAAAGCCTCAATGGGGGTTGGAACTTCCAGATCAAAGCTGGAATGGTTACCCACTACAGATATCTATAGGAGGCTTTCTTTGGAGCCACCAACCAGCTCCCAAATCATAACATGGAGACTCATTATGAATGCTTGGTCTTAGCTTATGCTTGTCCGACTAGCTCTTATAACTTAATTTAACCTATTTCTCTTTGTCTACATTTTGCTTCAGGGCTTTTTACCTTTCATTCTGTATGTTCTACTCCGTGTCTTGGGGGCTGGTAGCTGCTTGACTGGCTAGCCCCAGGGGTTTCCCTGTTTTTCTCCCTCATTCTCTCTCCCATTCTCCCCTGAGCCTAGATTCCTCCTCCTAGATTCTCTCTGCTTGCCAGCCCCACCTATCTCTTTACTGCCTAACTATTGATCATTCAGCTTTTTATTAAACCAATCAGGTGCCTTAGGCAGGCAAGCAACACATCTTTACATTGTTAAACAAATGTAACACATCTTTACATAGTTAAAGTAGTATTCCACAACAGACAGCTAGATAGTAATAGAGTAAGGCAGAAGCACACTTGGGAAAAAGCTGGACCATGTGGACAAGGAAAAAGCAAGGTTAGAGACTGCTGTAGTTTATGAAGATGGAATCTGTGTGATATTTTTATCCCAAGCTTATTGTTCAGGGAATGTCATTTAGATGCTCCCTGTGGTAGTTTGAATGAAAACGGCTCCCAGAAGCTCATAGGGAATGGCATTATTTGAAGGGATTAGGATATATGGCCTTGTTGGAGTGGGTGTGGCCTTCTTGGAGGAGGTATGTCACTGGGAGTGGGCTTTGAGGTTTCAAGTGTCAAGCAAGGTCCAGTGGCTCATCTCTCTTCCTGTTGCCTGCAGATCTGGGTGTAGAATTGTCAGCTCCTTCTCCAGTACCATGTTTGCCTGTGTGCCTCCATACTTTCCTGCCATGATGATAATGGACTGAACCTCTGAATCCGTAAGCCAGCCCCAATGAAAAGTTTTCCTTTATAAGAGTTGCGTGGTCATGGTGTCTCTTCACAGCAACAGAAACCCTAACTAAGACACTCCCACAAGTTGGACTCTACAGAACTCATCTACTATCATATTTAAGCTGGGAGCTGGGAGATTTGGGGATGGCCCTAGGGCTCTAGTTAGGAACCATTGCTTACTTCCCCTATTCTGACCACCCCAGCTCAGAGTCTCCAGTTTCCACCTGCCTCTCTCTCTGCCTCCCATTTTTATTTTTTGTGCTCACAATTTAATGACCTGCCTTGGACATGATAGTCTGACTTGAATTGGTATTTCTTTTCACTTCACCTAGAATTTGATATGTATTTTTGCTACTGTACATCAAGGCTCTAATTGAAAAATAATTCCACAAACACAAACACACACACACACACACACACACACACACACACACACACATATCAAAGGTAATTGTGTATGAATTAGACAGATAGAGGGCTAATCAGAATAGACAACTCCCAATATATCTTCATAACCCAAACTTCTCATGATAGAAAGGTGGGGGAGGATTATTTCTTGTTTTCGTTTTGTTGTTGTTTGGTTTTTTGTTTTGTTGTTTGTTTGTTTTTTGTTTTACAAAAAACAAAAGAATACTTGGTCCACTAGTGTGCCTGTTTGACAGTTAAGAATTTATTAGCTGAGAAGTGAGTTTGAGACTATGAGATTTTATGTATATCATAAACCAGTACAAAACAAGAGGGAGAGACGTGGAATTTCCAGGTCAAGCTTTACCACTCTCTCTGTCTTCCTTTTTCTAGGTCTCAGTTTCCTTATCTCTAAGTTGGTGAGTTTAGATCAGTCTCCAGGGTTCTTCCAACATTAAATTTTTAGTGAATCTCCTAGATGGGATACCTAAGCTGTGTTGCAGTAACAAACTGTGAGTTTCAATGGTTTAAGGCTTAAAGTTTATTTCCTGCTCATAAAAACCACTGTTGTGGATTCTCTTCTACATTCAGACTGACAGAGACCTCCCTCATTTTATAGCTATTCCTTCTAGAAGAAGGGCCTCTAGGTCTTTCAGCAAGCAGAAGAGAGATTTAAGGGTCAAGCATTCATTTGTAAGTGCTCTGTCCCAAATGTGACATGCATTACTCCTAGTCACAACCTCTTGACAGTTAGTACTGTCTAACAGTATAAGGGGTGTGTAATGAAGAAGAATATATGGACACTCAGGACCCTAGACCAAGGTCATATGCTCACACCATGTCTGGCCTGCTTAGAATAACACAGAGATTGTCCAGTGACCACAAACACTGCCTCCAAGAATGAGCTGCCATCTTCCAGGAATGGTTAACAAGCATACTAGAAAGTGAATGGCTCCAAGCAAATCACCACTAGGAAAAACCACCTGAACACAAGGTCTAATCGTGCTGGGAAAGTACAGGGCATCTGTGAGGAATTTAACCAGAGGTGGGGTGCAGAAAGAGCCTTCTACATGAAGCTAACAATCATATAGTAACTGAAAATGTGCCATGAGTCTTGTAGTCTACTTTTGAACAATGCGCCGGGAGAAAGTACATAAAAGCAAGTTGCTTAAGGAGTTCTTTTCTATTCAACAAGACATATCCAGATTCAAACTAACCGTAAACAAGACATGGAAGATCTTTGAGTCCAAAAATGTGTTCCCTGGTTAGATGATGGTTGGCTCACTCAAACTCAGCAACCAAGGCATAATTCCCCTATAGTCCTTGCCAATCTGAAGAATATTGACTGTCTTCCACAGATCCTGTGCAGCCTTAATGACTTTGGGGGATGGAGGTCCCACTTGCAGAATGATTTTATTTACAGGGGAAGGGAAAGAGGGTTGGAACTGAGTCACATGGGGCTCTGCCACATTGCATCATAGTATTGACAGGGCAAGGCAATGCAAAGGTTCCTCCATCTTGTTTTCTTGCTGAGGTCATTTCAGGTTTTACTAGAATTTGATCTCCTTGCTGGAGAATCTCATAGAAAATTACCCAACTCTAGTCTAGGAATCCATGATCAAGATGCTGTAGCTGACTTACCCCAGCTTCTGTTAAACTGGCTGTGTATGTGGACTCTCTCCAGCTAACCACTTATCTCAGCTTCTGTTAAATTGCTTGCTTACATGAAGGCCCCCTGCAGTTGCTGAGCAAGATGCCAGAATGTGGTGCTCTAGACAACAGGGTCTACACCTAGGCCCCTGAATATCTGTCTGTAGTCCCAGCCAGTTGGAATGATTACTTTCAATTGGCTATAAACTGTGTCTGAAAGTCATCTCTGGTGGGCTCCCTGTAACAATAGAAAATGCAGGAGTCTTCCTTCCAAGTCTTGGCATATATTCATTTCACTGGCTGATAATTTTGTAGTAAGAGTAAATTTGATTTCACAAGGCATTAAAGGGTCCAGAAGATGTGAGGAGGAAAGGAAGAAAAATGGAGCGACTTTTCAGGTTGCAGTTCAGTTTCTCTTTAAGCTTGGACTTCAGCCATCTCTTAACCTTCCAGAACACCCACTGGAGAATGTTTTCAAAGGGTAAGCTCCCTTTTGCTTTACTCAATCCCCATCTTGAAAAACAAGTCTCCCTGGGTAACATGCAGTTTGTCTAGATAGCTTCCCATGTAGTTTTTCTCAGAGAGGACACTTGCAAAGCAGAAGAAAATCCCAAGTGTGGGACCATTGAGTACGATTTGCCAAGACTGTGGCCTCCTAGGCTCTCCTCCTCCCATCCAACCCCTGCCCTGTCCCTATTCATACTCTTTGGGAGATCTTCCACCAATTACAGCCTGCCTAAAATGGAAAAGGCCAGCTGGAGGTTAGGCCCTGTTCACTCAACTCACAAGGTGGGTTTGTCTGAAAGCAATTAAGTACGCTAGGAGGTCATTCATTCTGCGCAATGAAAGAGTCAAGAACAGCTAGCTACATTCTCAAAACAAACAAACAAACAAACAAAACTCCTTGGTGATCAGAGGGTGCTCTGGGTTCATTTTATAATTACTGGTTTGATTTTATTTCCCAGCTAGTCTTGAACTCACGTTGGTCTGATAATATAACTAAGAATCTTTCCCTGAACAGTGATGTGTCTAACAGGAGACCTAGTGTTTTAAATTCTTTATCTGACTTAATCCTCAGAACAAGTTAAGACTTCCTAAAGGGAAGAGACTGGCCAGGTGGTGGTGGTGCACGTCTTTAATCCCAGCACTCGGGAGGCAGAGGCGAAACCCTGTCTTGAAAAACAAAAAAAAAAGAAAGAAAGAGAGAGAGAGAGAGAGAGAGAGAGAGAGAAAGAGAAAAAAAAGAAAGAAAGAAAGAAAGAAAGAAAGAAAGAAAGAAAGAAAGAAAGAAAGAAAGAAAGAAAAGAAGAAGAGACTGATGATCTGGTGGAGGTAACTGGCTGGGCTCCAGGACTGGGAGTCTCTTGCCCAGGAAGAGGTACAGGAGACCTCTGGTGTTACTTGGTATAAAACATTGCTTTACTTGTTCTGGTGATTTCTTGGTAGGGAACATGAACTGTGAAGTCCTTTTCCTTTGGTTTGGTTCATTTACTAATTATCTATGATCCTGGGCAAAATGTTTAAATGAACCCCTTTATGCTCAGATTCCTCATCAGTAGATGGCAACCCACATCTGCCTGTTCAATGGCCAAAGCTCTTTCCATTACGCTATATACCAAATTATAAGATATAGTGTAACAAAAAAGGGAAGCAAGGTATTGTTTCAGCTTCCCAACAGTACCTTGGGACCCTTGGTTTCCTAAATGATGAGATAGAAGAAGGAAGATTCTGAAAGCCAGGGTGTTGTCCAGAGAATAGCAGGCATGATGAGATGGAGCAGTGGTGCGTGCCTTGCAGAAGCAGACAGGTTGATCAGCATATGAGAAACACTGCTGCTCTCTACCTCTGGAAGCACATGGGGACCACTTACAGGGACTGAGGCCCTCAGCAGGCAGCTAGGGCAAACACCCATCCAAGCGAGTTAGTATCCCTATGATGATACCATTAATTCTTTATTCCCCATTTTTCATGTGTGTGTGTGTGTGTGTGTGTTGTGTAGTATGGACGAGTGTGTGGATGCATTTTGTATGTATGTGGGCACATGTTCGTAGGGTGTGAACGTGAATATGGAGGCCCATGGTTGGTGCTGGAGGTTGCTTTCCACCTTATTCATGAGTCGCAGTCTCTCAGAACGTGTCAACATGGCAGTCTCACTAACCAGCTTGCCCTGGGGATCCTGTCTCCACATCCTAAGGCTGGCATCACAGAACAGACTGCCACGCCCACCCAGCATTTTTATGAGGTCTAGGAATCCACACTCTCAGCATCACATTTGGGCAGGCAAATGTGTCAACCACTGAGCTTTCTCCCCAGCCAGACACCATTGATTGGCATAGGAAAATGATGCCCTGGGAAGCCAGCAGCTACAAACTAAAACACCAAAAATCTTAAGAGTCAGTGAAGTAGCATGACCAAAACCCCTTGGTCCAGGAATTGTCAAACATTGAATATTTTTATTTTTTGAGGGGAGGGGCTCGGTGTATTTTTTCTGTTTTAGAAAACCAAAGCCAACTGGGCATGATGGCACAGCAGGCTCTTAATAGCTTTTTGAGTTTACTGTAACATGAATCTTAAAAGGTCTTATAATAAATAAAAAAAACCCAGAGCCAGATGTTGGAGTGAAAGCTGAAAGATGAGAGAACAGAGCAAGCCAGCCAGTAGTTCTTACCTCTACAAAATCCTCTGTCTAAAAAGAGTGAGTTCCTGTTTCCTCACCTCACCTGTTTCCTCTGCCCAGACGTCACTTCCTGGATTAAAGGCGTGGGTGCTTCCCCAGTACTGGTATTAAAGGTGTGAGCCACCAATGCCTAGCTCTGTTTCCAGTGTGGCCTTGAACTCACAGAGATCCAGATGAATCTCTGCCTCCCGAGTGACAGGATTAAGGGTGTGTGCCACCACTGCCTGACCTCTAGTGGCTAGCTCTGTCCCCTGATCCCCAGGCAAGTTTATTAGGGAACACAATATATCACTACAGTTTGCAGTTAAAGATCACCCAAAGGCTGGGTGCTTTCGAGCAGTTTCTGGAGTTCACTGAGCACTCTTGTTTGTAGACATGCCTTTTCACACCACCCACTGTGTGGCTGAACGTGCAAGTGTGAAGGGAGCTGTGATTTGTGAAATTTTGTGAGACAACTGTGTTACTAATACAGGGTCACTGTTGTCTTGAGTGGAGTTTTTAATTGCCCATGTTTTGAATGAATCTGGTATCAGCAGATTGACCTTACTAATCACACCATTCATGCTGTGTTATATTTTCCATGTTATTATGTTCATCTCCAACGGATTGCTGTCACAGAGTTCTTTTTCTACTTGAAAATGGGACCGAGTCAGAAGGATAGTTTTGTCCCATTTGGACCCCCAAGGGAATGGAACCCTAGTGAGAAATAGCTGTGTGGAGAGATGGGCAGTCTAGAAAAAGAAGTGATTTGGAGCAAAATGGGAACCAATTTCTGAGCACCTACTGTGTGTTAAGCTGAGAGTCAGACGGTATAGACACAGGTGGGAAGAATGTAGCTACAGGACAGATATAAAAGTCAGTCTCGGTTTCTTCTGCCCAGCTCCATCTTCTCTAGCTCTGTCTGGCACTCAGCTGACGTTCACTAGCCTCCTTAAACTTCTACCAATTGTCTTATTCTTTGGTTTATTACTCCATCACTCTTCTATTCCCCCAGGCTGCTGACCTTGGATTCATCATTGAGTGTTCCGTTTTCCCCAACAATCAATCAATTATCACGTCCCTTAGATTCTGCCACTATCCCTCCATGACCACTGTTTAAGCCCACACTAGTCCTCATCTGAAATATTATGGCAGCTTTCTCTATCTCCATGTCCCTCTCTGCTAGTCACCTGATGAGAATAATTACTCTTCCCTAAGCACAGCTGTGACTAGATATTCCTTTACCAAACCTCCAATGGCTCCCCACTGACTGAGAAATTAAGTATAAATTGCTCACCCCAGCATTTAAGGTCTTTTATAACAGAGCACTGTTCTCTATTACCCACTCTCAACTCTTCCTTCATGCCTTGCACATCAATCAAATTGGATGAGCACATCAATCAAATTGGATGACCCCGGGTAGTTCATCATCACATTTCTGCTCAGCATTCCCTCTACCTAAAAATTCCAGAATGTCTTTTCCAATTCCTTTAGTTTCCACATGATAAGATTCTATCCATCATCCTTTAAGGGCCAACTCGAACGTTCTCACCTCCACATGGCTCTTCTAGCAGGTGGGGTCCCTAACTATCCTCTTCGACATCCCATCACTCATGGTTTGCACGTCTTTTGAGTTTGATTGCATCTTCCTCATTTGCATTCTTGTCTCATCCCCATGGTTGACTGTGTCCAATCACCATGACAGAGGGCTCGTGTCAACTTTGTGGAACTGGTGACATTCTAGAAGTGCCCATACTTTGGAATATAGCGATATTCCTAAAAGCTCTGTGCTAAAACACAGAAGAAAAGTCTGGCATGGATCCAATATGCCATAATGACCTCTTGTTTTAAGATTTAGTGGAATCTAAAGGAAAAGAAAAAGGAAAAATGTTTTAAAATTTTTCTTACAGAATGAAACTATAAAAATAACAGCCAATATTTACAGATCACTGACCACATATCAAACATAGATGCTCCACGTGTATCATTTCCTCTAATCCTCACAAAACCTCTTTGCTGATGAGGAATCTCTAAGCACAAAAGATTGTATCTAAGCATCTTGCTGAAGGCCATAGATAATTAGTGCATAGGCAAATCCATGCAGACTGGTTTCATAGTCCATGTTCCCAACCACTGCTTATCTATCTTTACCCATTTTACAAAGACACCAAGGGAGTCTTTTTCTACCCCCAGAAATTCTGATCCCCTTGGTCCAGAATGTTACTTGAATGTCAATATTTTTGACAGTCCACCACTCTGCCATGGCTTCTAGTGGTTGGGGTTTGAGCATTCATACGAAATGTATTCATTCTTTCTTGTATCCACTCAGACATCACACACGTTTTGTGCTGTCATACAAGAATATCCCTAAACCACCACTGAAAAGAGTCTGTGTGTGACTCTTCCAGAAGAGGAACGAACAGACGTCTATCTAGGACACTGGTGATGGACAAAATCCAGTTCCACCTGAGTCTGCCTTGGTGAACTGCTGTATTTATTGGGTCTACTCACAGGACTATGGGTAACTCAAGGCAGCTCACCAAAACACCCACCCCAGCAGGGTGATAAATCTCAAACTGTATCATTGATGCTCCATGCTCAGCTTGTAGATACCTCTAATGAAGACTCTCCTGTGCCCCTGAGAGTTACCCCTGCACCCTCACATTAAGTAACCCAATAACCATTTCTTCAATCTGTTATCAATGCCTAATTGGTATAAACAGATGTTTCCTCATCTCCCCAGAAGAAGCTGTGCAACAGGATCCACCAACTTGAACATGGGAGCATTTAGAAATACAGATACTATGTCAGAACACTGACTTATTAAACAATTTAAATGTATTTGCTTAAAGCATGCATGCACCCCCGTAGGGTGGTAATTTAATATAGTAACTCTGCTTTTCTCATTTTCATATTTCACACAATGTTATCCGAACTTCTCACACATATCATCTATGACTCATGTCTTCACATCCCTGAAGCCACATGGAGTGTCATCTGCAAGAGTTTCTGGTGCATTTCACCTGCAGTGCTGTTCATTGATAGCAATAGCTAGTTCCTTAATACCTGCATAGCACGGTTGCTGGAAATTTTGTCCATTTTGCACAAACACCCACATAAACCATCGGGACAGTTCATTGTTCATGCATGGTGTGAGCAGGGCCGGTACCTGGTTTACACCTTGGTCCATTAAAACTGCCCTGTACCTTGCTGCAATCAGGTTAGCTATTTCGATAGTTTTCTGCCTGTGGTCGTGTTCTTAAGTGTTACAACCTGTTGTGGGATATTGGTACACTGTGTAAAGCTGTATTGCTGTGATTGGCGTAATAAAAAACTGAATGGCAGGAGGTATAGGGGACAGAGAAGACTCTGGGAAGAAGAAAGGCAGAGTCATGAGCCAGATGCAGAGGAAACAGGACTTGCAGGAGAAGAGGTAACAGTCACAAGCCATGTGGTAGGACATAGATGAATAGAAATGGGTTCATTTAAGTCATAAGAGCTAGTGGGACAAACCTAAGCTATAGGCCGAGCTTTCATAGTAAATAAGAAGTCCCCATGTTGTTATTTGGGAGCTGGCTGTGAGACAGAAAAAGACTTGTTACATTGGCCTACTAGCTCTTGGTGTATTTCTGCTTTTAGGGAATCTTAAAATGGCTAAATTGTAACAACAGCCACACTTAGGGGCACTTATTGTTAAGTCTGCACTGGCTTTCTTCACCTCTTGTTTCCTTTTTCTGATTCTACCCAGTGTGGTCTATCGTGTTGTTCAGGGTGGTTTCTCCCACATTCTGGTGTCACACAATGTCACCAAGGATGCGCCCTGTACCACAGAACACCACATAAAGAATTCCATTATAAGGTGTCTGACTCTTTCAAAGGTAATTCAGAGGGGATGAGAGGGAATCTCAGTTTCCATTCAGGCTTGGACCCCTTGGCCTCATCACTAATGACAAGTGAGGCGCCATGACTTATCTGTTTACACACAACAAGTAGCATGGCCTGTTATGACGCACCTGCGTTACCACTCTGGCTTCCTTTGTTAGAGTCTACAGAGCTTTCCGCCTGTCACAGCTTCTCCCCTCCTCCACCCAGTATCTACCTGGTGTCTGTCTCTCTGCCAGCTTCCCAGTGGGACCGTGATGTATGATGCAGCCACGTTGCCTCTGGAAGACGATTTGAACAGGGCTGAGACAAGGCTCCTTAAGCTGCTTATCCTAAGTTGAGGATTGTGCCTTCTAGTCAATTGATACTGAAAATAATTGCCTCTTAGGATCTTAGAAAATCAAATGTGTAAAGAGAAATTAAAATCTAATTAAATGGATGTAGGCAGCTCTGTCTGAGCTGAGAACTCTTAAGCCACTGCAGTTTGTCAAAGGTTATGTTATCTCTCTGGCCCTGGGCCCTTGGGCTCTCCTTGGCTCCAAGCCCAACACTCTCTCTCTCAACACCCTTGCTCTGCCCTGTCCTGGGCCCAGTGGGCTCATTGTTCTCGGGGTAGAGCATCTGAGCATTTCCAAAATAGGCAAATGCCTATGGGTTGCTGAAGGGACTCCTGTGGAAGATGGGCTTCTCTCTGGTCTCCCAGCTTCCAGCCCGTGTTTCACAGCAGGGCTGCTTCCAGCACTGTGGCCAGACAAGTATGAGTCCATGTCTGGAAGGGGACAGGGGTCGTTCCCACGCCCGTTTTGAGAGAGCCATGACTTCATACCAACTCTAGTCAGACACACTGCTTGTGACACCGTGTACAGAAGACCAGTGAGGCAGGCAGCAAAAGAATTTAGCAAGACGTGATCAGGCCGAGAGGGTTTACTGAAGTACAGTGCAAGAAAGCAGCAGGCAAGTTTCCAGAGGGGCCATTGTGCTTCTGAGAGACGGTAGAAGCTCTTTTCTAGCAGTGGAAGTGAGGAGTCACTGTGTCTTGTAGTCCTGGGCCTCCTGTGTGGAACCTACATCTGGGTAGACCTG
The DNA here is from genome assembly GCA_902168325.1 of Peromyscus nudipes. Classification (NCBI taxonomy): domain Eukaryota; kingdom Metazoa; phylum Chordata; class Mammalia; order Rodentia; family Cricetidae; genus Peromyscus; species Peromyscus nudipes. The sequence continues at coordinate 2,982 of CABHPH010133828.1, read as the reverse complement.
TACACACCGTGTTATTTTGTTGAGTAGTACTTTTGTGAATTTTATAGCGTAAAGGGTGTGTGTGTGTGTATGTGTGTGTGTGTGTGTGTGTGTGTGTACTGAAACTGGCCATTTGCGGGAGGTGCAATGCCGTTAGAGGTTAGACTCCAGAGAGCTAAGCTATCATGGGTGACTAAGGGTCAGGCTTCCAACAGTCTTGGTTTAGTTTTAAAGTGCAGGAATTTTGTTTTTATTTTTGGCCTTATGTCTCTACATGTGGCAGCTAGTAAGGATGGCACTTAGATTCTTCTACTCCAATATGACTACCTCCTAGATTAGTGTTACCCCAAGTGTGGCCTGGAGACAGGTCCAGTCTATGAATGTGTGACTAGTCTGTATTGAGAATCTTAAGTGGCCAGACATTTTTATAGCACTTGGACGTGGCCACATTTTAATTGCATTTTACTGATTAGAAAAACCAGTGTTTAATGGACCAGAAGGGCTGACGATGAGCCCTCACCACGGAGTGTTTGAGAAGTACTGTTCCAGGACCCCACCCCACTGCTTTGCCTCTTGTAAAACCTGCTCATCCTTTCCATCTTCTCCATGCTTGTGAGCAGGGCCTTTTATCTTGGTACCTGAAAGTGGTTTTGTTCTGACTTGGCAACGCCATGCTTGCCTCCCCTGGTCACATTTCTTCACAGAGACATGTTTGATGTCAAGAAATAGATTCATTCCCATTGCCTGGAGGGAAGGCGGAGTGGGGGTGGTCACTGCAAAGACTCACAGAGAAGGAAGCTGGATGTGTATCTGTGAGAGCTGACAGGATCCAGGGGATGTGAGAGGAGGGAGCAACTGCTGTCTCCTCCATCTCCTGAGTCCCGCTCCCACACCCCACCCTGAGCTGCTTCTGTGTCCTTTTCTCTGTGTCCCATCTCCGCTCCAGCCTCATCCTCAGCTCCCCTTGCTCTGATATTCTCTGGTGTAAAGGAACAGGTGAGGGATCTGATGGGCTGTGCCTATTTCTCCTGCTCATGGATTGGTAGTGCTCAGGCCGGGTGTTCTCCCCTGGCTCACCAGTTTCCTGACTGGAGGGCAGGGAACAGAGCTACCGGTGAAGTGTAGACTCTCTAAGCTGCAGGGGCTTGGAAGGGGCGGTTTTCCTCAAAGATGTCCTCAAATCAGTCTATCTAAAATGCTCCACTTCATTCTGTTTCACCCCAGCTAGATGCTGTCATACAATTGGGCAGACTCCCTGGCCCATGCTGGCCCTCTCAGGGGACATCATGATAGCTATTGGATTGCTACAGGGGCTCTCCATATCACATTCTGCAGCACCCAGGAAATGCACAGTGTAGACATTTCTCTCCTTGAAGCCAATTCAGGACTAAGGCTTAGCTAGTGAAGGGAGGTGGGAGCTTGCTGGAGGCATTCCCCTCTTCCCAGCCACAGAGTGTTAGATCGCTCCACAGGGGTTAATTGGTTTTTGGCTGATGAAATCACAGCAGAGTTATCCATTGTTGAAGCTCTTCAAAAGCCTAGCAGTTATTACTCTCTGGGTGCATTCCCATTCCCTTCCGAGCCATTTCATTTCCTCAGTCTTGTCAGAAATGAGCATTCTCATCAACATGGCAGTGTCCCCCCCTTTGTAGTGATGCAATAATGTTATTGTTTTCACACCACTGTCGAGAGGGAATGCCACGGAAGCTACCACCCGTTCACCCCAGCTCGCTGGCCCAGTCTTCCCTGGACCCCAGGCCCCACTTAGTGACATGCCTGTGTGGAGAAGCCATTCTGCACTGCACAGACCCTCTCTGGTGCCAGCAACGGACCTCATAACTAGCGTGAGTGCTCTTGCCCCCCAAGATCGATCACTAGAAGATTAGATTTCTTCCCTTGTCTTTCTTTTGAGTCATGGGTAAAGTGCCTGGACAAGCAGGAAAAGAAGCCACAGCTCCCTCCACATGGTTGAGGATCACTCTGGCCCTTAAAGAGAGCTCAAGGCCTCCCTCGGTCCACTTCCAGAGGAGGCCACATGTTGCTAGACATAAGACAGAGTCTAGAAGGCACCTTGTGCCTAGGGTAAAGATGAAACAAAAGAATCTCTGTGCCCTGCGTGGTCCTGGCTGCAGGAATCAGCAGAAAGCTTTGAGGACCAGTCAAGCACTGTTGGATGTGTTTGTCCCCTTGGCTCCATTCCCTGGATGTCTCTGCCACAGAAGTTGGATTGGTATGGGAAAGGAAGTAAAGATCCCCCCTGGTTCTTTCCTGCGAGAACAAAATTAGTCCTGGAGTACTCGTTAGAGACCACTATATTAGTCAACTTTTTCATCAGTGTGACAAAATATCTAATATAAAAAAATTTAAAGGGATTTTTATTTTGTCCCATGGTTTAAAAGGTTTCTCTCTCCATGTATTTTTGGCTCTGTTGTAAGGCGCTTGTGGCAAGACAGAAGATCAGAATGACCACCCCGTGTAGCAAAAAGAGCTGCTCACCTAAATTGTAGCCAGGAAGCAGAAAGGAGAGAAGAAGAATCCAGGAACAAGATATAAGTCAAACCCTAATAAACTATTCCTCCAACCAGGCCCCACCTCCTTTAACCATGAACCCACAGACAGACTAACTCACGGATGGAATAAAACCTTCCTGACCCAATCACAACTCAAAAGCCCTACCTCTAAACATGCATTGGGAACTAAGCCTTCTATCCATGACTGTTAGGGGGACATTTCATATCCAAATCATGACAGCTGCCACCTCCCCGAGCCACTGCCCTCTGAGAGTCAATGCCTGCTCTTCACCCACTAACCCACAGTTTCTCTGGTGGTCTTTGTACATCAGTGAAATGGGCACTCAAGGGTGGCAGAGGTGGGCTTTGATGAATTAACGATCTAAAATGAGGCCACCTCTGTAAATCCTCTACAACAGACACAAAAAGGAGAAACGGGAACTGAGGATCCAGGGATCACTGCCACAGATATTTAGTCTTGGTGTCAAGAATG
>CABHPH010133827.1:33273-47498 GCA_902168325.1 Peromyscus nudipes | reverse complement strand
ACAGTTCATGTGTTTCCATTTGTTTGGCCACTTGTCCCTGTATTCCATCCATCCCTGGCCCCAACAACTCTAGCTCACATAAACCCTCCTCCTTCTCGCCAATTGGACTCCCGGAGCTCCACCCAGGGCCTGACCGTGGATATCTGCATCTAGTTCCCTCAGTCACTGGATGGGGTTTCTAGTATGACAATTAAGGTGTTTGGCCATCCTATCACCAGGGTAAGGAAAGGGAATATGGAATTTAAACCTTTGAGACATGCTTCTTTTAAAAATGTGTTTTATCAACTCCCTTAATTTAGTTTGGGTAGACAAAATTCAGCATTAGGAGCTAATTTTTTTTTCCGGGAACAAACTATTATATTAAAAAGCATGGAGAGACAAGCACATCGCATTCTGCTTCTCAATTCTTTGTGTGGAGCTTGTTTTTCTTTCTACAGGCCTTTATGTTTTACTCTTGTCCATTATCTGAAATTTCACAATGATATTCCTTGGGTGGTAGGTCTTCATCCATTCTTCCTTATCCAATGAGTCTCTCAATATAGTATTAGTTAAACAGATTGCCATGTTGGGGATTAAACATGGTAGGCAAATGAGTTTACCGAGTTTCATCCCTTGCCCCTGGAAATCTTAACTTCTGAAACATTTTGTGTCTTAGATTTTTTTGTCTTCCTTCCCCTATCTCCAGAGCTTCTGTAGCTCAGCATTGGGCCTTCTCTTGATCTTCTCACTTTCTTTTTCCTCTTTTTGCTGTGCCCATGAAATCTCAACAGTCTAGTTGTCTAAACAAGACCTGCACAATGTCACCAGCTGACATGCCAACCCAGATGGATAAGAATGTCTCACCACAGACGAATACCTACAGACAATCAGTGGCTGCTGAGAGGGAGAATCCGTTTTCCTTAATCCCTGGTGGTCAGCCCTGTAGCACAAATCTTAAAAGGTCTTATTAATAAAGACAAACCTGGAGCCAGGTATTGGGGTGAACACTGTAAGATCAGAGAAACAAAACAAGCCACAGCTAACCTCACCTCGCCAATTCCTCAGCTGATCTTGTTTCCTCAAACTGGAAGCCTCTGAGTCCTCATCCGAATAGATCTCAGCTGAACTGCTGCTGTAAAGCCTAAAAGCTTAACCAGCTCTAGTTCCTGGACCTCACACCTTATATACCTTTCTGCTTCCTGCCATCATTTCCTGGGATTAAAGGTGTGTGTCACCATGCCTGGCTGTTTCCAGTGTGGCTTTGAACTCACAGAGATCCAGATGGATCTCTGCCTCCAGAATGCTAAGATTAAAGGTGTGTGTGCCACCATTTTCTGGCCTCTATGTCTATCTAGTGGCTGTTCTGTTCTCTGACCCACAGATAAGTTTATTGGGCTGCACAATATATCAACCACATTTCTCTCCTTTTTTGTCTAAAATAAAAAAGGCTTATAACTAATATAAGAAAACTATATCCAATAAGTATATACAATATATACAGTCAAGAATTACATTAACAATGTCTAGTCCATTAACATTTGGCAGATTTAGACAAAAAACTCCATTATATACATTGACAATGTCCAGTCCATTAACATTTAACAAGTTCAGACAAAAAATTTCATTACTTATCCTATTTAAAGCAAGTAGTTCCTTTTTAAAAGTAGATTCAATAATCTCCCTTTTTATCTTATCATATCCATATTCTCTTTTTTTGAGTAGATCTAAAAATCTACCTTTTATCTTATCATTTCTATATCTTCCCTTTTTTCAGAGTAGATTCAATGATCTACCCTTTTCTATATCTTCTTTTTTCTTTTTCTTTTTTTAAAAACAAGAACCCTGTATCTAATCTCCTTTGTTTAGCTTTTTTTTGACCATTAACAATTAACAACTTGTAACTAATCATTGTAAGCAATAACAATTATCCATAAGCCATTGAACGACCAAAAAACACCCACCCCACCTCTTGGGAATGTGGATGTTGTTTTCTTAAAATTACTTCCTGCTTTCTGGGGGTGAAGACATCTTAAGTGAATCCTGAAAAGAAAATTTTTGGGTTAATTGTCAAGTCCTGGGAGAGGTAGCTGTATCATTTGTTGTCCAGTCTCTGCATAATGGGAAAATGTAGGGCTTGTCTCAAGTCATTGCTTGAGTTGTCTGTGAATCTGGATCATCTCAGCTATCCATCTCAAAATTGTCCTGAGCAGTTTGTAGTCCAAGTCTATCTTTACGTGGCGTTAATCAGCTTAATGGCTTTCTTTACCATAGTCCACGTGGAATCATCTTTGTGGGGTCCCATCATCCTTTTGAAGATTTCAAAGTTGCTGTTAGGTGTGGTCATGGTTCCCTGCAGATTTTTTTTTGTGCCTCCTCTGTGGTTTGGAGCAATCACAGTCTGATAAATGTCTGTCTCTCAGAACCATGAACATCCTTCCCTTGAAGAGAAAATCTTCACAGCAATTTATCCCCACCATTTGTCTTGCCAAACTGACCTTTGCCGATGCTTTCTTGTAACACAGCCCTAAACTCAAGTACAGTCTAGCAACTACTAAACAGACTAAGTAGGTTTTGTGTATGTGTGTCTATGTATGTATGGAGTAGTAATTAGAGAAGGTGAGATCATGAGTTTGAGAGGGAGTAGAGAGGGACAGGGGAGGAGTTGGAGGAGGGAGAGAGAGGGGTGAAATTATGTAGACACTGTGTTCATGTATGGCATTTTCAACAAGTTAAAAAGTCTTCATTGTTCATAGTGCTGTTGGGGTGGGAGAAGTTCCCCTTTTATCTTCTAGCTCATTCATGTACATTTAAACCTTTGAATAGTACAATATTTGTTTTCAAAAGCTCCCCTTATCACCTTTTCCCAGAATGTATATTTGATGTGTTTATTCTAATTATTCTTTATCAATAAAAACTCAGGAGTCAGATATCAGGGTAGGAACCTGAATGATCAGAGAAGTGGTGGAGAAGTGACCAGTGTCCTCTCTCTTTCGTTCCTCCATCCAAAAGAACAAGAGCCTCTCTAAGCCCCGCCCTACTACTTCTTGTCTCTCTCTGTGTCCTCAGTCCTCCAAAACTTCTATGATTAATTTTGGTCAGCCAGCAGCTAGCTCTGCCCTCTGATTCAAAGCAAACATTATTGTCAGAATTCTGTCAAAATATCACACATTTCCCTCTTTTTGTCTAAATAAAAACAGAAGGTTTTAATCTAACATAGTAAAACTATATACAATAAGAACAATTATCGGGTAAGAATTACATTCACAATGTCCAGTCCATTTGCATTTGACAAATTCAGAGAAAATACTCCATTATCTATCCTATCTTGGTGAGTCCAAAGTTTTGTACCTAATTCACTTTCTATCCTAACTTGTATTACCAATCCAAAACTATCCTTTTATGTGTCTCATTATACACTTTACATCTCTTTTGTTTCTTTTCTAAACTCAGTAACAAGAAAAGCTGTAACTATAATTGTCTAGTCATCAGCTCCATCAGAGACCAGAGAAGGATATAATACTACCTGAGTAAACAGGAAATGCAGAACAAGCAATTTCCAAAACTAATAATGACAGAGACATCTGGTTGCCTGGACAGTCACCTCAAGGTTCATCTGCAATGTTAGGGCATCCATCTTTGGCCTAGAAGCCTTGAATATCTGACAGACTTTCTGTGAAGCAGGAATTTTGAAGGACTGTCCGGCATTGTCTTGACAAAGTTTGGAAGTCACTTTCTTTTGTGTCCTGCTTGTCCAATTTGGACAGCATACTGTCAGCAGTTGAGACAAGGGCAGTTTCTTGCCTAGTGGCTAACTTTTGCAACAAAGAAAGCAAACTCCATATGGAGTTTTTTCAATGCCCATCATCTTCTCTGAAATAGATTTGTGCTGCCAGGAGCAGACGTATCTCATTGTCATAAAAATCTTAGTTTATTAAAACATCTTAAATGTCATATTCTGTAGATCTCTAAAGTGTTTGAAGATCACCTGTCTATCTAAAATATATGTTTGACCTAGAAAACACACCTAACATGACTACAAGTTTGATTATAATAGGTGACTAACTACGAACCTGCATTTATTATCCTTAATTGTTTGTAATAATAACTTTCAACGACTAGAAATTTACATTACATTGTTAAATGAGCTGCATAGGTACAATACCTTAAACAAGATTAGAAATGTATGTGCAGTATTTTCTAACAAAAATAACCTTAAGTTTGTATCAATATACAAAAATATTTTAAACAAGAGTAACATAAATACAGTATAACATAAATAACCTCATATTTGTATCAATATACAAAAATCCATATCAATGTAAAATATTTAAGACTAGTAGTTGCTTTTTAGATTTAAAAGTAAATTAAATAATCTACCCTTTTATCCTATCACTTCTATATCCCCCCTTTTTCTTTTCAGAAAGAGATCCCTGAATCTAATCTCCTTTGTTCTGTTTTTTTCCTGACCTTTACCAATAACAGCTTGTAACCATCTCCCCTAAATGATGACAAATATCCATAACCTATTGAGTGATCAAAACCCACCAACCCTACCTCTTGGGAATGTGGGCATTGTGTTCTCTAGATTGCTTCTTGTTGTGTGGGAGGCAGCAGCATCTCTAGGGGACCGTGAGAAAATTGAGATAATGGTCAAGTCCTTGAGAGAGCTAGCTGCATCATTTGTTGCCAGTCTGTGTAATGGGAAAGTGTAGGACTTATATGAAGTCCTTGCTGGAGTAGTACATGAGGCTGGAGCATCTCAGCAAGCCACTTTGAAACTGTCCTGAGCAGTTTGTAGTTCAAAGCTGATCTTTGGGTGGTGGTTGTCAGCTTAGCAGTGTTACCACAGTCTAGGTGGAATCGTTGTTGTGGGGCCCTATCATCTTTCTGAAGACCTCAAAGGTCACTGTTAGGAATGGTCATGGTTCATTGCAGAAAACTTAAACATTTTAAATGTCATATGCAGCAGATCTTGGAGAGGTTAAAGTGTCACAATTTGTTAAGTACATCCAGAGTAGACAAACAATTCCTAGTTAACTGATAGAGACTCATGCCTAAAATCATGTACAGGAAGCTAGATTAAGCCTTTTTTCGAGAATTAGTATTCTATATGACCATTAATATCATAACAGAAAGTTTAAATATGTATATATATCTTATAAATTTTGAGATAATATTTATATCTTAAGAAAAGTTTTGAAGAGTCAAAATAAAACCAAAGGATTGTGAGATTAATGGAGATAGAATAGTCCCTTAATTTTGGTTTCTCTTTTGTCCCTTACCAGGTGACTTTTCTAACATGAGACGGAGGTTTTGGATTTTCCTTTGACAAGCATGCTTGGGTTTAGAGAAGGAGAGAGCCACGCTCCAACTCCAAAGCCAGCTTTAACTTTTAATTGAACTGGGACTACCAAAAGACCATTTGTCTTTGCCTTTGCATTTGTCTGTAGAGAATAGAAGAAACAAGCATCTGGGAAGGTTTATGAAATTTTATCCTGTTGGAAATGTGCTATACCATTAGGTCATTTTACTCTTTTTCTTGGGACATTTTCTCTGGATGATTTGTCCTTCTTCTTCTTCAAATGTCTCATTTGTCCAGTGGTCTTCAGATTCCTTAGCTGGATGCCTTCATTCTCCTGGAAAAGCAAAAACAAAACTCTGCCCCAACCATAACTTTGGGGAATTTCCTTTTTGGAAAGTTATGTTTGATCAAATGAAAGGCACTTGTTATTATTATAAGTTGGTTTAGATTGAATGGCCACACTGTTTGATGAACTATTGTCATTTTTAATCAAGAAGTCTCTCCTGTTCAAATCTAATCTTTATCAATTTTGATGGTATCCATAGCTTTTCTTCTCTTGTGGAAACAAAAGCAAAACCTATTCCCCAATGTAACACATATCTTTCTTCCATTTTGAGTTCAACACATCTTTAAAGTATACAGGCTGATTTAATTCAACAGTTTTTTCTATTATCTAATGTCTCTCTGCATCTGTCATTCCTTTCTCATTCACATTTAAAAAAATTAAAGTTAATAAATCATTGTGTAATCTATCTCCAGGGTTCTTTATTACCCCTGTCTGTTTATTAAGTATATCTTTTAAATTGTGATTAGATATTTCTATAACTGCTTGCCCTGTAGGATTGTGTGGTATACCTATAATATGCTTTATGTTGTAAATATAAATATGCAAATGTAAATATGCAAAAAGCTGTTTCATTTTTACTAGAGACATATGCTGGAGTATTGTCAGTCTTAATTTGTACAGGTATGCCATGATAGCCATAACTACTAAAAATGTGTAATTATAGAATCAGCCTTTTCAGAACTCAAAGCAGTTGCCCATTGAAATCCTGAATATGTATGTATGGTATGGTGTACATATTTTAGTTTTCCAAACTTCGCAAAATGAAACCCTTCCATTTGCCAAATTTCATTTCTTTGAGTACCCTTTGGGTTACTTCCTGCCGATAGTGGAGTTTGGTTATACCAAGAACAAGTAGGACATTTTCTTATAATTTCCTTGGCTTGTTGATAAGTGATAGAAAAATCTTTTTTCAAACCTTCGCTGTTAACATGGTGTTTCTTATGAAATTCTGAGGCTTCTTGTACATTTTTTTTATCAATAGGTGATCAATTTCATCATTACCTTGTACCAGAGGGCCTGGTAGACCCGTATTGGATCTGAAATGTGCTATATATATACAAGGGGTGATTTATATTTCTGATTATTTCTTGTAATTGAATAAATGACAAAGTTAATTCTGAATAATCTGGAATAAGTTCAGCAATTTCAATATGTTAAATAACTTTCTGCACATTGAGAGTCAGTAACTATATTAAGAGGTTCTGGAAAAGTCTAATAATACCATGAGAATAGCATATAATTCTGACTTTTGAACAGAATCATAAGGGCTTTGAGCCACTTAAATTTCCTGACTTATAGCCTGCCTTTCCTGATTTGTTTGCAACAGTATAGAATGTAGGGGCTTCAGAAATTGGTGTTCCCTGTACAATGTGAGGAAGAATCTAATTAGTTCTCTTTATAAGAGAAGTCTCTTATGTTTGGGATATTTGTTGCTAACCTCTTCCAAAAAAATTACTGCAAGCTCTTTGCCAATGTTCATTTTCTGTCCATAATGAGGAAATTTCAGCATTAATAAAAGGTGCCACAGTTTCTGCTGATCTTTCCCTCCTCATTGACGAAGTCTCAATTTTCCTTTCAGAATCAATTCAAGAACCTTTTTACATAGGTATTTAATTTTTTTTACTCTGTTTGTGTGGTTAAAAAATATCCATTCTAAAAGTTTATCTTTTCTCTGCATAAGAATTCCTGTAGGAGAATGCATAGAAGGTAAAATAACCAGAATACAATCAAGCTCTGGATCCAGATGATCCACATGTGCATCTTGTAATTTCTTTTCTACCAAAGCCAATTCTCTCTCAGCTTCAGCTGATAATTTTCTCAGACTATGTAAATCCTTATCATCTTGTAAGTTTTGGTATAAATTACTTAGTTCTTGATTTGTCAATCCAATTATGGGCCATAGCCAGTTAATATCTCCCAGCAATTTTTGAAAATCATTGTGAGTTCATCTTTACTAAATAATACCAAAATGCTTTATAAATTTATACTCTTTATAGCAGCATATGGGGACTTTCTGACTATCTCTTTATTATCTTTTTTGTAATGATAATAAATGCCTGTAAATGATAATAAATTCATGTAAATGCCTCATATGACAAATAGGACCAGTTACTAGGTGATAAAAATTGAGGCAGGTTAAGAGAAAAACAGATTCAGTGTTATTCCTGCTTGATTTTGTTAAACTCATGAAACTGTGCAAAAGGAAGCAGTCAAGGTTGCATCCTTAGCCAGATAGGAGGACAGTTACACATTAAATGCTTGTCTCCTGGATCTACATCCCTGGGCAAATGTATTCTGCAGTTACCTCCTTGGGTGAGCACTTTTGTGCATCTGTGCTATATTCTGTAGCCACTAGATGGTGGCATAAACCAACTTTTGCATGGTTTTGTGTGTGTGTGTGTGTGTGTGTGTGTGTGTGTGTGTGTGTGATTTTTAAGTGTTTAAACTGAAGGTATTTAGAATAACTTAGCTTTCAGGGTACTTTCGTTTTGTCTTGAATTTGTTTTGTGTTTATGTGTCTGGTGATGGATTATTTCATGGAGAGAAAAATGTTAACATTTATGGATTGCATTATTACTACTATCAACAATATTAAGAATTAAAAATATTATCAATAAAAGCAAGAATTAAAAATGAAAAACAACTTTCATGCCACCTTATTAAAAAGATCCTTAATCATGTCATTGAGTATTTGTTAAGAAACTGTGTGCATTATGTTGTACATTGCTTTAGGGAGGGATAAAGAATTTAAAATATTCTAAGGGGAATTAAAAAACAAACTACTGCATATTTCTTTTGCTTATTAATATATCTTGGTGTTTCTATATTAGACTATTTGCTGGTGTCCTTATCAGAGTAAGTAGCAGAAAAATTGTGAACAGCTCAATATTTAACTGTAGCAAGCACTTATCTAATGATTTTATTAATAAAACAAATTTGTATGTATCATGTCATTTGTAGATATCCTAAAGGAGTTAGCTGTCCTTAGGGTTTACATAGGAAGATGGATTTGGTACCTGTTAAATTACTTCTCTGGAACTCAGGATAAATGTCACACAGATAGTATTTCTGGATGCTTTTTTATTATTTAACATGGCTTTTTTCCCTTTCCTTGTTATTAGTTAAGACACCTTTTATCTTTATGTACTCATCTGCATCCTGACGGTTTCTCATGAACATGAAATGCACAATCCTTGTTCGGTGTTCCAGTATTATAGATACCCACTAGGTGATGAATTAGCTTTTTAACCTAATTTTACTTGAATCTCACCAATTGATTTTAAAGCACTTTACAGTTTGTTGTATTTTGTTTATTGACAATATTGTGTTGAAGCTTGGAATATTAGCACAAGAACTTGCAGGCTGTGTTCAAACAAGAGGGCCACATTGTCTCCCCACTTGTTAGATGTTTCAGCATACTGCCTAGGATATTTACAAACATTCTAAGATCTAAGTTCAGATGCCCTTCTGTGTCTTTTGAAAGTGTGCAAATGGTTTATGGGAAATCTGAACTCATTGCCTTAAGAGTTCCTTTCAGAAACATGTCACATTAGCTCTTCAAGATAGATAGATGGTGCTGTAGGACACAGGTCTCCCTTGGCTAGGCCTTCCCTCAGTACTGAGCTTCAGTCTTTTGTGCACTCATTGCTTGGCAACCTCTGCCATGCTTAGCTGCATCCTGGTGTGGACCCTACTGCTGAGTTTCCATCAGATACCTTGTCACAGTTGGGGTGTCTGGATCATAGGAGAGAACCTGCAGAGTTCCTGAGTAGAACTGTGCTTTAGCAGTCAATGGAACAGAAATGATGTTCTGCCCTCAATTTTTCTTCTTAATTGTGTTAAGGAAAAATAGTGCCTGGATGTCCAGTAGAATGGACAGAGTAGCTCCTGGAGTGATTGCCCGCCTCACTTGAACACTAGAGCTTCTGAAATAGACATTCGTTGCAATGGAGAAAAACTAGCTGTCAGTCTGAGCAGTACTATATTGGGAGAAGAAAATGATCTGAAATAATTTGAACAAAAAAACAAGATTGGATATGGAGTTGATCACATTGTCCAGAAGAATCTCCCCATCCTAAAGAGTTCATTTTAACTCAAAGCATACACCTACTTTCAGCATGAGCAACACAAGGTATGGCAGAAAGGACATCTCCTTAGCAGACTTTTTAAAGACTTTTCTTCTGTTTCCATTGTTCTTGTCTATTGGCTATTGTATTTGGACTCTATATTAAAAGATTCCTGACAGACTCAGGCCAGGGAAGCAGGAATGCTAACTCCAGATCTTTACCTCTTCCTCCATTCCTCCAAGTCCTACCCCAAGGCACACCCCCAGCTCTGTAGCAGACCACTTGCTGCAGTCTCCCTTCTCCCCCCACTCCCATCTCTAGTGGATCACACAGATCTTCCCCTCCTATCTTTCTTTTCTGTACTCATCACGTTCTCTCATCCCCCAACTCCAACAGGCATTCCCTGGTAACCAGCAGGCTACTCAGGCCAGGGAAGCAGGTGGGCAAGCTTCATATCTTCACTATCACTCTGCTCCTCCATATCCAACCTCCCAGTCTCATCCCCAGCTCTGTAGCAGACCACCTGTTACTTCATCTCACTCTCTGCCCCCATTCCCAGAGCACTAAGTAGATCATAACACAGCACCATGCTTTCCTCCCTCCTGTGGACCCCTTAGTCCCCTTCCAATTCTCTTCCCATCTCCATTCTTAATATTCAGCTCCCAATACCTAGAAACACATTTTACCAGGAACCCCTAGTGGCCACACCTATCAGGATCCCAGAAGGATTTCCTACCAGACACCACACAGCCACCACTCTATTCTGAGAACCAGAGAAGGCAACAGAAAGCAAGGAACAAAACACCCACCCAACAAAGACAAGACCATAATCAGTACCTAGAATTATAATCTTTCCAAGCCATGATGCCTAAATGCAAGCATAAAAACACAATAACAGCCAGGACAGTGTGTCTCCATTAGATCCCAGCAACCCCACCACAGGAGACCCAGAATATTGCAGCATAGCTGAAGCACTAGACAAAGATACTTAAAACAGCCTCTATGGATAGGATAGAGGTTCTTAAAGAGGGAATAAAAGAAAATCCCTTAAAGACACCAATGAGAGAGAGAGAGAGCACAAGCAAACAGTGGAAGGAAATGAATAAAACAGTTCATGACTGCAAAGTAGAAATAGAAAAAAACCCAAACTGAGGGAAATCTGGAAATGAAAAATCTAAGAACTTGAACAGGAACCTCAGAGGCAAGCCTCACCAACAGAATACAAGAGATGGAAGAGAGACTCTCAGGCATTGAAGACACAATAGAAGAAATGGGTATCTAAGTCAAAGAAAATGTTAAATCTTAAAACAAAAATCTGTCCCCAACCCCTCGGAAATTTGGGACACTATGAAAATACCAAATCTAAAATAATATGAATAGGGGAAGGAGAAGAAACCCAGGTGAAAGGTAGAGAAAACATTTTCAACAAAATCATAGAAGAAAATTTCCCAAACCTAAAGAAGGAGATGAGAACAAATACAGACCCTTAAAGCCAGGCATTATACAAAAGGTGAGAAACCTCAGAATACTCAGCCCTAAAACTAATGTCTCCATAAAATCTCTCCTCTCAGGGATCAGGGAACCCCATGGAAGAGGAGACAGAAAGAGTGTAAGAGCCAGAGGAGATGGAGAACCCCAAGAAAACAATGTTCTCTAAATCAGCAGGCTCAATGCACATATGAACTCACACAGGCTGAGGCAGCATGCACAAGACTTGCATAAGTCTGCACCATTTAGAGTCTTTGAGCTGAAAGGAGAAGTGGACACCTTTCCCCATCCTTAACCCAGAAGCAATCTTCAATTGATGACCACCTACAAATGAAAATTTAGTTTGCTCCAAGAGAGTCTCACTTGGGAAACAAACTACTGTTAAGGATAGGCTGTTTGCCCTGCAGTAGATGGCCAACACAAAATGAACTCAATGGTATCTTTGGAAGTTCCTTGTCTCATACTGTAGTGTCAGAACTCTTCCTTTTTTAAAATTTTATCATATATATATGATAAATTGAAAAAAATCCTCTCTCTTTTTATGTTATAAGTCCTTTGTGTATATATTATGTCTTCCAGTTTAGTGTTTTTATGGAATTCCTGAGTGTGTGAATGAGTGGACCTCGGTTTCTTGTGCCTTCTCTTGGATTCTTTTCCTGCTGTTCATATACTAATCTGATATGTGTAGTTTCAAAAGTGTAACTGCAATTTAGTAAAAACACATGAGATTTCAAAAGAATGAAAAACATTGATATTAGAACCATTACTACATTAAAATCAGGAGTTTGTGCTAAGTGCTATCATGACCTTATAATCACATAATTGTAGGAAATATTTACATAGGTGCACAAAGTTGCCTATAAAGACAACATGAAAATTATTATTAAATGGTGAATGGAAAACAAGGCACAGCTACAAATTCCACTGTGTAGCTGTTACCCTAAACAGCTCTTGCAGTGTAAGGATGCCAGTCTTTGGATGACATATCATCACCATGGCTATCGTCTTCTTTTGAAAGCACCAGCTCTTTTACTATTCATCACTTTGGGGACGCTGAATTTAATCTTATCATTTATGCTCATGTGTTTTTATAATCAGCTTCACTGTAAGTAAATTTGTGTCAACATTAAAAGACTGGAAGTAGGAAAATAATGTTTGTCAAAGTCTTCCAATGGTATAGGTCTGGAGAGAAGTGAGCTTCATTTTCCAAATTGTTTTCTTTGCCTATAAAGGCAATTCATTGTTTTTAAAATATAAATCCTGTGTTTTATGCTAGGAGAGAAAGATAGCACTCCGCTTGACAAAGATGGGCCTAACAACAGGGCCTGTGGTTAAGGCAGTGCCATGTATTGTGGCATCTGATGACTTTTTAAAAACTCTTCTTTTTATTTCCTAGTTTCCCTAACTTTGGAGACTACATCAATGTAATGAGTCTTTCTCTGTCCCACCAGCCAGCTCCCAAATAAAACTTCTTATTAATCATGGGGCTTGTTCCTAACTAGCTCTTATAACTTAATCCAACCCATTTATATTAATCTACATTCAATCATGTGGCATTACCTGTCTTCAATCTTGCACCTCCTGTTTCCTCATCATGTCCCTGGCATCTCTTGCTTGCCTAGATTCCTCTTTCTCCTTCTTTCTCTCCCCAGAAGTCCCACCTATAACTCCTGCCTAGCTATTGGCCATTCAGCTTTTTATTACACCAATCACAACAAATACATCTTCACACTGTGTTCAAATATCCCACAACATTTCCCCCTTTTTGTCTAAATAAAAAGGAAAGGTTTTAACTAACATAGTAAAACTATATACAATAAGACAATTATCAAGTAAGAATTATATTCACAATGTTTAGTCCATATGTATTTGGCAAATTTGGATAAAGTACTATATTATCTATCCTATCTTAGTGAGTCCAAAGTTTTACACCTAAAATATTTTATATTATAACTTGTATTACCATCCTAAAATATCTTTTTAGACCTAAAAACATCTTATTAGAAGAACAATTTAAGCTTTTATGTTTCTCAACCTTATAAACTTTATCTCTTAAGTTTTTTTTCCCCTGAATTTGGTAACAAGGAAAACTGTAAACTATCTAACCTTCAATCCCCATCAGAGACCCAAGAAGGATAAAATATTACCCGAGTAAACAGGAAGCAAAGAGCAAGCAATTTCCAAAACTATAGAAATGACATAAACAGCTGGCAGCCTGGACAGTCACCCAAGGTTCCTCTGCAATATTGGGTATCTATCTTCAGTCATCAGGCCTAGAATATCTGACAGACTTTTTTGTGAAGCAGGAAATTTTTGAAGGACTGTAATAATTTGTCTTGGCAAAGTTCGGCAGTCACTTTCTTTTGTGTCTTGCTTGTCCAATTTGGACAGCATTCTGTCAGCAGTTGAGACAAGGGCAGTTTCTTGCCCAGTGTCTAACTTTGCAACAATAAAAGCAAACTCCACATGGAGGTTCTTCGATGCCCATCATCCTTTTTTGAAGTAAATTGGTGCGGCCAGGAACAGACATGTCTTACTGTCATGAAAAGCTTTAGGTCAAATGCCATATTCTGTAGGTTTCTGAAGTGTTTCAAGACCATCTTTCTATAGAAAATATATCTATTTGACCTTGAAGACATACCTAACATGGCCACATATTTGATTGTTGGGTGACTAACTACTAACCTGTATTTCTTAATTATCCTAAATAGTTTGTAATAAAAACTTTCAAGTACTAGAAATTTATATTACATTGTTAAATGAGCTGCATAGACACAATGCCTTAAACAAGAATAGAAACATATGTATAGTTTAACAAAATAACTTCAAATTTTTATCAATATACAAAAATCTATACCAATGTAAAATATTTGAGATTAATAGCTGTAGCAGGAATCTTAAAAAGTTCTTATTAATAAGATCAAACCCAAGACCAGTTATTGGGGTGAATGCTGGAAAATCAGAGAAGCAGAACAAGCCACAGCTTCCTCACCTTGCCAGTTCCTCAGCTGATCCTGTTTCCTCAGACTGGAAGCCTCTGATT
>CABHPH010133827.1:15462-33173 GCA_902168325.1 Peromyscus nudipes | reverse complement strand
TCCTCACCTTGCCAGTTCCTCAGCTGATCCTGTTTCCTCAGACTGGAAGCCTCTGAGTCCTCATATCTGAATGGCTCTCAGCTGAACTATAGCTCAAAAGCCTAAAAGCTTAACCAGCCAAATGCTGCTAGTTCCTGGTCTTCATGCCTTATATATATTTCTGCTATCTGCCATCACTCCCCGGGATTAAAGGCTCACTTCTTGGGATTAAAGGCATGTGTCACCATGCCTGGCTGTTTCCAATGTGGCCTTGAACTCACAGAGATCCAGAGGGATTACTACCTCTGGAATGCTAGGATTAAAGGTGTGAGTGCCACCATTTTCTAGCCTTGGTATCTAGTGTCTGTTCTGTCTCTGACCCCAGATAAGTTTATTAGGGTGCACAATATTTTGGGGAACACAATACCACCACAAATAGCTGCTTTTTATTTTAAAGTAGATTTAATAATCTACCCTTTTATCCTATCATTTCTATATCCTTTTTTTTCTTTTCAGAAAGAGATCCTTGAATCTAACTTTTGCTTAGTTTCCTCCCTTACCATGACCAGTAACAATATGTAATCAACCCCCCTAAATGATGTTAAACATCCATAATTCATTAAATGACCAAAAACCATTCACCCCACCTCTTGGGAATGTGAGTGTCATGTTCTCTAGACTTCTTCCTGTTTTCTGGGGGTAACGGCATCTTTAGGGGACCCTGAGAAAATTGAGATAATGGTCAAGTCCTAGGAAAAATAGCTGTATTATTTTTTGTTTAGTCTCTGTGTGATGGGAAAGTGTAGATCTTATCTGATGCCTTTGCCGGGCAGTCTGTGAGACTGGACCATTTCAGCTACAGCTTTGAAGTAGTTCTGGATGCAGAATTTTGAGGAAACTGTAATAGAGGAATTTTGAGAGGCTGAATCGCCTGGGCTGCTTGTCTTTATTTGTGTCTCCTCCTTTTTTCTGAGGACACACAAACTTTTAAAGGTAGCACACACATCTGCATTAACACAAGGATGGAGTGTGCAGTGTGCACAAGTCAGTGAAAGATGATTTTTGGTTTTATGTTTGAGCAGGTAAAAGGCATTTGTTAACTTTAGAAGTTTGTTTGGACTGTATAACCAAGCTTCTGTACATGCCATATGAAAGGATGGAATGTAATAATAAGTCATGAGGACTCTGTAGCTAACAAGATTTATCATGTTTCATCCAGTCTCAGAATGTATTAATCTACATTCTATCATGTGGCATTACCTTTCTTCAATCTTGCACCTCCTGTTTCCTCTTCATGTCCCTGGCGTCTCCTGCATGCCTAGATTCCTCCTTCTCTTGTTGTTCCTGTAGTAGAGGGATCAGCATATACATCACATTACCTGTAGCATTTCTTGATTTCTTCTTTTATGTCTGTAGCCAAGACTTTCAGAAGATCTCCCCTAATCAAATCTTGATCTTTATTAATTTTGAAGAGAACTATAACTTTTTGATTCCTGTGGAAACAAAAGCATAACCTCTCCCCCAAATACAACTTATTTCTGACTTCCATTTTGAAGTTAAGACATTCTTAAAATATATAGGTTGGTTTAATTTAGCAGTTTCCAAAATCCAAATGCCTCTCAGCAGCTATTGTTTTTCATACATTACCATTTAAATATTTCAGAGTCAACAAAGCACCATACAGGATCCAAACACTCTCTGTATTTCCCATCTTAACGTGGTTTATTCTTTTTATATTACTTTATTCTTTCTTCAAATACTTTATTATTTTAAACTATTTTTCTATGACTGTCTATACCCATTTTGTTTTCTGTCTTTAGCACATGTTTAAACGTGCTATATCTGTTCAGAGGATTTCTCAGTCTGGACCTGACTTTATTAAGCACCTGCAGCCATGCACTTGCAGTGGTCTCTGCTATGTGAGCCAAACCTTAAACTGCCGTGTCAGCCACCACACAGCTCAGTTTAGTGCATGGCACTGGCACATGGCACTGGCAGCTGGCTCCAGGCCTCAGGCAGTGACCATTAGCTGCCTCTGTATGCTGAGCACCAGCCCATCTGAGAGACTGCAAGACTAGGAAGCCATGTCTGGCTCCTTGTCCAGAACTGTTTTTTTAAGCTTTCTCAGGCCCCATATTTGGATATTTAAGCCTCTGCATTGGATGCCGTATATAGTAGATTTTTCTTTGGGCTGCCAGCTCACAAATAATGACACAGAGACTTATTATTAAGTATGAAAGCTTGGCCAGTAGCTTAGGCTTATTCCTAACTAGCTCTTACAACTTAAATCAACCCATTTATATTAGCCTATATTGTATCACTTGTTGTTACCTCTCTTCCATCTTGTACCTCCTGTTTCCTCTCCATGTCTTCTGGCTACTCCCATGTGCCTAGATTCTTCTTCCTCTTCCTTTCTCTCCCTGGAAATCCTGCCTATACCTCCTGCCTAGCTGTTGACTATTCATCTTTTTATTATACCAATCACAACAATAGATCTTCACACAGAGTACAAATATCCCATAGCATGTCAATGCCATTCCTATTTGATACCTTTTTTTTTGTTGTTGGAATCAATTGTCACTGAGTCTGATTTTTGGAAGAGGCATGTCTGTTAATCCATGCTACTAGAGCCTTCTCTATGACTACCCTTACTTGACAGGCTAATCCTCATATCTATGCAGCTTCCCTTCTCATTTAAAAGAGGTTTCACAATTTCTACCTTATATTCTGAAATGTTTTAATAGTACCTAACTCATGTTCCTAAACTAGCTCCCCCTTTTCTCTTTCACTCTCAGGGAGTGTCACCAATACTGTTTCACACAGCGGGGACCATCACATTCTATTTTGCCTATTTGGTACATAGTGTCCTATATTCTGGGTTTTTGTTGTTACTTTCTTACTCATATTCATGTTCCTCTGTAACGATGATGTTTAAATGTTACTAATTAAAACAAAAACAGCCAACAAGAATCTCAAAGAAATGGACTCACTGAAGGGAACAAAGAAAATAATTTAGAGCGGGCTGATTTGCTTCCATCATTTTCTTGTAACCTGTTTATTTCCCTTCTTGTGGCTTACTCCTTCCTCTCTCATTCTGCAGTACTTCAATACATTTATTCTACAGATGATGCTTTGGAGAGGAACTTCACAAACAGCTTCTCACTGTGGAATCACTGCATCAACATTGTGTTTTTCTGTTCATAGTATCCATTCAGTGAAGGGAGTTCAGTCTCTACCAGAGAAATAAATAATAAAAATCTGGATTCTAATACATTTTGGGCTTTTTGCATAAGTGAAAATACTATTTTTGTCATGTTTTGAACTCTCTTACCAGGATATTTTTTCATATAAATGTTTTTAAATTAAATTTTTAGGTTTTTTTCATGTTTTATTATGCTCTCCTTGCCTTATCTAAGGTACACATTTCCTTTCCCTGTGTTTGGAGTATTCATTTATATTTTCCTTTGGCTGATTGTAGTTCCCTCTTAGGTTACATACTATTTCACTTAGTATATGAACTACCATATATCCCAGGATACTGTTCTCTATAGTCTAAGGTATTTGTAATACCTGTTTCTGTTTCTTTGGGAAAGAAAGCAAGCCTATTTATTCATTCATTCATTCATTCATTTATTTATTTATTTATTGAATCACAAGTTACTTTGTTAGGCATGCCATTCTTTTTTAAAATTGAAAATAGATTCTTTTCTCATATAAACTATAGTTTGCCCTCCCTCTACTCCTCCAAGTTCCTCCCTACCTCCCCTCCCTTTCTGTCTATCATTAGAAAACAACAGGCCTCTAAGAGATAAAAACCAAAAACAACAAAATAATATATAATAAGATGAAGCAAAAACTATCATATCAAAGTTGGACATGGCAACCCAACAGGAGGAAAAGAATCCCAAGAGCAAGGACAAGTCAGAGACCCACTCATACTCACAGCCAGGAGTTCCATAAAAATACTAAGCTAATAGCTATAATATATATGCAGAGGACCTGGTGTAGACTCTGTGCTTACTGCTTCAGTCTCTGTGAGCTCATATGTGACTGACTTAGTTGATTCAGAGGGCCTTGTCCTCCTGGTGTCCACCCCCTCTGGCTCTTACAGTCTTTTTGCCTTCTTAGGAAACAGTATTTTAGTGTCAAAGAATCAACATAATTCAGACTACTTTCTGTAGTTATGATGCAGCAGCCTATAAATCCATATTAAAAAGAACAACTCCAAAATTTAGTTTAAACATGGAATCTTAAAAAAATGCAGTGCTATCCACCACAAAAACACTTCTAAACAATTCTCAGATTACAAATATCATGATGAAAAAAATAAAAATATTCATAAACTTAAGGATAACATATTTGCTATCAAAAGGAATAATGGATAAAGGAATTTTATGGTTCAATACATATACTGAGAAATAAACACTGTCAATACACAGGGATCTCAAGGAGCTAGAAAAAGAGGAAGAAAAGAAATCTAATGACATTTAGGGACAAAGTGTGAGATTTTATAAGGCAACTACAACATAAGTACACAAGTAATCAAAAATGGACAAAGAACTAAATAGGAGTAACCCTCCAAAGAGGTCCTGTAGATGGCCTTTCCTGTGACTCCTCAGTCTTATCAACATTGTCTACTATTTGAGCATAAATTCATTTTATATAAAGTCATTTCCATCTACTTGTCTGATTGATAGTAATTTCATTTGTTACTGTCTCTGACATGCATTTTTTCTCTTTCAAAATGCCTTGAATTTTAAAACTTTGGTTTAGAAACATAAAATTTAAACTGAGTAGGTTCATGGCTAGTAATAGCAGTGTTAGCTATATTAAGTGAAATTTTGTAACTTTATAAATATAATGGTAATGAAGCTTCCAGATTAACACTTATAATCATCTGAATCATTGTTATAACACAGCTGCTATACAGTTATATTGTCTTCAACCAATAATAACTGACATTTATTTTGTCCTTCATCTGGTATGAGAAGGGAGGAACCAACTCTGATAATTTATAGATTGCTTGATTTAAACTTTAACTTAATGTTTATTAAGTTTCTATATCAGAAAGGCTCTGGGAAAATGTGTGTGATTATGAAACTTCATTGTTTTAAGAATGGCAGTGTTATACAATAAATAGGTAATTGTGTAGATATATAGGTGTTATGAATACTTTCCTGGCTTTAATTATATTAGTTGTTGAGTAAAAATTGTAAGAAAAACCATCTTTTCTTTGCTTGCTTGCTAAAGTTCATGCAGCCTAACATGCCTGAGAAAATAGTATTCTTATTAGAAATAGCTAAAACCACAAGAAAGAATGTTGAAAACATGGCATTGTGCCAACTTGATTCTGATAAATCTGATGTATTTCTTCTCTTTCTTTTTCTTCCCATGTACTAATCCCCTGGGAATAACAAGTAAAACCCTGTCAAGGCTGTGCATAGTAAATTAAGTTTCACAGGGACCATTAAACTTTATTTTTAATTTCTCACTTGCAAGAGTTGTAAGTACCTATTAAGTTTTGCTTTTAAAATAACAGAACTTTTTTTTTAAGCTGAGAGAACTTGCAATAAAGTTTTCACAGGAACTATTAAATTTATTTTAAGATTTTCTCTTGTAAGAGTTGTAAATAGTAAATTAAAAAGTTTTGACTGTTGAAAAATAGTTAAAACTTTTTCCCAAGTTAAGTTTAAGAAGATTTGTAATCTGCTGCAGGATGAAGCCTCTCTGCTGATAGCTGAGCAAGACATTGATATATGGGTATAGCAGAATGTCCTTAGAGTCATTTTATTGCTGTGTGTGCTCCTTTAGCAGAAGAGTAGTATTTGGTTTTCCCCTAGGTCCGTGGCCTATCTAGTCTCAGGATTTTGGCCAGCCAAGCAGTATGGTTTCCATCTCATGGAGTGGGCTTTAGCTCAAATCAGATATTGGCTGGTTACTCCCACAAACTTTGTGGCACTATTGCACCAGCATGTCTTGCTGGCAGGTCACCATTGTAGACTGAAGGGTTTGTAACTGGGTCGGTGTTTACCTTTCTGCTTCGATAGTATTCAAAGTACCATGAACACTAGTCTGTAAGGGTGAAGGCTCTAGATAGGCACCAGCTCAACCTTTCTGTGTTCAACGAATTGTGTAGGTGCTGTCTCCAGCAATGGGATCTTACCATCAGTTTGTAGAGAGTCACCAATAACCTTGGCAATACCCTAGCTTGTTTGGGGCTTCCTATGGGATTCCTTTGACCAAGAATTTGATTAGTTGTGACCCATTCTCAGTACTGGAAGCTTCCTTTGGTGACAAAAGATATCCAGTTGGGGCTCTCTCTCCCCTGTTATTTAGTGATTTCATTTAGATCAGCTTTGTATTTGCGTATCTTTTAGGAATCTTCTTCTGTATTGGGTTTCTATACCATTCCTCAAAGGACTTTTAGTTTTATCTGTCCCTCACCATGTTTCCTCCCTAGTCCCTCCTTCCCCCCTCCTATCTGATCTTCCCATTCCAGTCCCTCCCTTTCCCATCTATAACTACTTTATTTCCCTTTCCTAGGGAGATGTGAACAAACAGAGAGATCCATAGCCAGACAATATCCAGAGAGGGGGAGACCTTGGAACATTCAAACCTAAAAGGGATTTCTTCATCAAATCTATCCCCTGAGGCTCAGGAAACTCTGAGGAAGAAGAGGCAGAAAGAGTGTAAGAACCAGAGGGGACTGAAGATACCAAGGAATCAAAGCCTTCTAAATACAGCACATATGTACTCATAGAGTTAGTGGCAGCATTCACAGGGCCTGTGTGGGTCTGCATCCAATGGGTCCTAGAGCTAAAGGGAAAGTGGACACGTGCCCCATCCCTAATCTAGAAGCAATGCCCAATAGACAGTCACTTGCAAGTGAAAAATTTGTTTTCTCTAAGGGAGTCTCACTGGGGAAAAAACTATTCTTAAGGGTAGGCTGCGTGCCCAGCAGTCGATGGCCAACACAAAAAGAACTCAATAGCATCTTTTGGAAGTTCTTTGTTTCACAATGTTGGGCTTTTTTTTTTTTTTACATTACAGGTCCTATTTGTATATATTATGGCTTTGGTTTTGTGTTTTTGTGGGATTCTCGTGGGTGTGAGTGTATGTGTACCAGCTTCTAATATGCATTTCATGTGCTTTTTCTTTGGCTCTTTTTCTTGCTTAGTTGTTATATCCTATTCTAATTTGTTTTTGCTTTATTTTATTTTTATTCTTTAGATGACTTTTTTTTCTAAGGAGATACAGAAAGGGTGTGGATCTGGATGCAAGAGGAGGTGAGGATTAGTAGGGGGA
The DNA here is from genome assembly GCA_902168325.1 of Peromyscus nudipes. Taxonomy (NCBI): domain Eukaryota; kingdom Metazoa; phylum Chordata; class Mammalia; order Rodentia; family Cricetidae; genus Peromyscus; species Peromyscus nudipes. The sequence goes on along the minus strand of CABHPH010133827.1, from coordinate 25,889 downwards.
GGGGAAAAGTAATCAAAACATATTGTATGAAAAAAATCTATTTTCAATAAACGAAAAAATAAGATTTATCATTATATCATTTAGAATTCAATTTCTACCTTTCACTCAGTCACAGATAAATTCTTCTAAGGACTATATACCTCACAAATTTTATATATTTCTTCAATAAAATCATGTGCATTCTAAAACTTTCACAAATAAGGGGAGCAGAGAAAAGATAATGTTGAGCATCATGTACCTGCCATCCAGCTTCTGCCTTTCATATTTTACTATATTTATTTAGAGTGATGAGTCTGTTCTCTGTTCCTCCTTTAAGTGAGTCATGTTTTGGATGTATTTTAAAGGAAGCTGTAGATGTCATTACCTTTTTTTTTCTCATAAGTACTTCATCATGTCATTCATTACATTTAAATATTTATAGTTTTCATTTCAATTAGAAATTTACAGGGAAGTGGATATGATCCACCAGCCCTGACCAATAAGGAATCTCCAATGACAACTGCTTGCAAAGGAAAAATTAATTTTCTTCAATGGAGTTTCACTGAATATATAAACCACACTTAAGGATAGGCCCCATACCCAGCAGTAGATGGCCAACACAGAATCAACTCAATGGTGTTTTGTAGGTCTTTTTTTTGTGTGTGTGTTTGTAATATTGATTTGTTTGGATATTTTTATCTTACTAGTCTTATGCTTGCATATTATGGGTTTTGATTTTGTGTTTTTATGGTTGTTTGTGTGTGTGTATGTATGTATGTGTATGTGTCATTGTTAAGTTACAGGTTCAGTAAGCTAGTTCAGGGATTACATCTGTATATAACTGGACTGGATAGACTCTGTCAATCCATTAGAATCTTCCAATGTCCAGAATGAACAAAACCATATATACAACAAGGGAATATCATTTTAACTCATGATATTGCTACAGTAGTTGCACATATTACATGTATTACAGTGACACTCTACACACTTAAAAAATAAATTCTCATAAAAGACAAATATGGGCCAATAGGATGGCTTAGTGAGTAAAGATGCTTGCCACCAACACTGACGACTTGAGTTCTATACCTAGGAAGGAGAGAACTGACTAATGAAAATGATCTCCTGACCACCACACCTGTGCCACCCTGTACACACACACACACACACACACACACACACACACACACACACACACAAATAAGTGTAATAAAATTATTTCTTAAAAACAAATAGACCGTATAAAAAAGTAAAATAGTGATTCAATGAATCATCTGATAGAAGTCCACTTTGTTATAATCGGTGGGGGTTCCAAAGCCCGATAATTCACAGCTCTTCCGCCACTGAACTTTCAATAAACCAACAGGTGTGTGTGGTTGAAGAGAACACGGATCTTTGCACAGTAAGTGCTTCAGCTTAACTACATTGCTGTAGAGTTTAAGTGGAGGGGATCAAGGAAGAATGATGAGACACTGGAGGTTAGAGAAGACACTTGGAGAGGCGTGGAGGGTTTGTAGAGACAGGCCAGAGGGAGGGAGTTTTAGAATGACAACTGTCAGGATTGCTCAGGCAATGGGAAAAACCTTATTTTCCTCAGTACAAGAAAGTCAGTCACACGTCGGTTCATCCACTCATCCAGCACACACTGTAACTGGTTTCTTTTCACTCTTTATTCTTTGGGGGTTCCGCCACCCAGATCTCAAATAAATACAAGGAGACTTATTCTTACTTATGAACGCCCAGCCTTAGCTTGGCTTGTTTCTAGCCAGATTTTCTTAACTTAAATTGTACCACCTACCTTTTGCCTTTGGCCTTTTACCTTTCTCTATTCTGTGTATCTTTCTTTACTTCTTACTCTGTTGCTGGCTGAGTGGCTGTGTGGCTGGCCCCTGACATCCTCCTCTTCTTTTCTCACTCCTTCTCCCTCCCCTCTTCCTTTTGTTATTTCTGCCTGCCAGCCCTGCTTATTTATTTCTCTTGCCTAGCTATTGGCCGTTCAGTTCTTTATTAGACCAGTCAGGTGTTTTAGAAAGGCACAGTAACACAGCTTCACAGAGTTAAACAAATGCAACATAAAGGAATGCAACACATCTTTGCATCATTAAACAAATATTCCACAGCATAAATGAGTGTAACATCTTAAACTAATATTCCACAACAACATACTTTTTTTTAATGGGGGAAAGGGTTTATTTTGGCTCACAGTTCTAGGGTATAACCCATCACGGGAAATCATGGCAGCAGCTAGTTACCATTGTCTTCAGTCAGAAAGATGAATGCTCATTCTCAGCTCACTTTCTCCTTTTGATGCAGCCCAAAGATACTACAACTGTCTAAGACAATCCCCTAAAGCATGTGTGGAGGCTCTTATCTCCCAGGTGATTTCCCCCTCTCTGGATACTAACGATTATTTTGTTCTTGTTTATTTTTGTGACAGGTAGTGCAGGGTGACATTGAAGTTAAGATTTGCTTTGACAAATAATATTGGAGGACAAAAATTCCTTGTGCATGTGAATGAGGTGTATGCATATGTGGTGTATGTGCATGTGTGTGCATTCTCCTGTGCACACGTGGAGGCCACAGGAGGACATGAGGCGTCTTGCTCTCTCTCTCTCTTTCCATCTTAGTCACTTGAGACAGGGTATCTCATGGAACCTGGAACTAGGCTGGAAGCTAGCAAGGTCCACTAATCTCTTGTCTCCATAGCACTGGGGTTACAGGCTCCTGTGAGGCCATGTCTGGCTTTTTAAATGGGTGTTGGCATCTGAACTCCGGTCCATGTGTGTTCATGCGGCAAGCACTCTCTTCCACTGAGCTGTCTCTAGCTCTTAGGGAAAAAATGCTTAACTTGAGAGTTTTCACAGCCCTTCTTCCATAACAGGCCCAGATTTCTCAACTTCTTTAAAATCCATCTTTCTCTAAATTCCTTGCCTTTGCAGGATAGCTTATTTTGCATGAAAAAGATTACTGTGATTAAGGAAGGAGCAGAGGAGAGGTTGAAAACTGTAGGATGATTGGGCAATACGAAATGTTGGAAAGATGTTTTGAAGCAGCTGTGAGCTAAAATGCAATAGGGCTTTTATAAGTACTGCTGTGGTATAGCAGTTTTAAAGAAACTCAAGTAGGGATGTTAAAATGCTTTTGTTTGATTCCAATCATGGTTCTTTCTTTGGTAAGAAGGAACCATGTTGATGCTGGTTTTGTCAGGGTTGTGATGATTATTCCAGTACTCATAACAAGAGGGAGACAATGGGCTGTGTTCTTTCTTTATTTGGCTTCGTAGTGAATGAGCACAAATCCTAAGTGTACAGCATGATGCACTTTTCTAACACAGCATACCACTCAAGTTTGTAGACTGACTTTTAAAATACATCACACCGGTCAAGGTGTTTGTAGACTGGCTTTCAATATTTTAAAATGCTTGCTGGTGAGGAAGAGCCAAAATGAAAATTAGATTCCAGGAAAATATAAATATCCCTCAGCAAGTTTTGGGGAGGTGAGTGGACTACTTACATGTATGTGCATGGTCAATGGAGATCAGATTATTATGCTGAAGTTATTGAAGGAAATGTGGGCTGGTGTGGTGGCTCAGCAGGTAAACTTACTTGCTGTCTAGACTGATGGCCTGAATTTGATCCCTAGCGCCCACATGGTGGGAAAGAGAGAACTGACTCCTACAAGTTGTTCTCTGACCTCTACACTTGCTTTGTTGCATGCAAGTACACACATACAGAATAAATAAATAAATAAATGTGTTTTTAAAAACCCATGGATGCTGGAATCTTGGGACTAATCTAAATCTTTTAACTTTTTCCTCAAAAATAAGAATGGGGAAAGATAGGAACAAGGAGTTGGCAAGGGGATATTTAGTTAGGAATATATGACTGTAAACAGCAAGCATTCAATTAAGAATTGGGTAGGTTATTGGCTCATAACCAAAAGAATAATTGTGAATTTTTCTTTAGCCACAGCTGGATCAAGGAGTTAAACTAACAGCATCAGATGCTTTCTTTTTTCCCTCAAACACGTCCCCTTGTCTTTCATTTAGGCCTCTTCTGGGTTCTGGCAGGGAATTGGCCTCAGGTTCTGTTTCTTCACCAATCTTAGCAGGAAGAATGCTGCTTTTTCAAACTGAAGCAGCATTTGGGACTGAGTGTGATTCGCCTGATGTAGCTGACTTGATGTGTGGAATCACTCACTAGAGTAGAGACGGTCACTTAATTGGCTAGGCCTATGCCCAGTGCTTACCACTATTTCCAGAAGGTGAGGTTAGCCTTTCCCAACACCACATGGGCTCAAAGGAAAATCTAGTAAGTTGTAAGAAGAAAGGATATTTTCTTTTACCATTAGAGGGGATTCTAGACCATAAAAATAATGGGTGTTGTGTTAAAAAGTGAATGAAAAGGAGACTAAAAAAATGAAGTAGATGATGGATGAAGGGAAACACAAGAAAGAAATGGCACAGAGAAAAGGAAGACAAAAATGAGAGAAAGAGAAATAGAGGATGAAATGGAGATAGAAGAAATGAGAAAGATTGAGTTATTGAAAAACTACAAGGGACTGATGAGAAGAGCTGCATACAGCTAGAGAGTCTGCAAATGCTATAATATTCAGAAGGTTTACTTGACATATGTCAAAAAGAATGAGAGTTTCATCCCTGGCCTTTCAAGTAGACTCTGAAAACACAGCATCTTATTTGATCCCAGGCTGAGTATCATATGTCTCAAGGCTTTTCATATTTTCTGTAGATACAAATGTTTACTCAAAATTTTCTTCACAGCTTCTTTTACCTCCTTATTCCTCAAGCTGTAGATGATGGGGTTTAGCATTGGAGTCACCACTCCATAAGACAGTCCAATGATTTCATCAGATGCTTTGGTGAGCTTTGACTTGGGTTTCATATACATAAAAAGGGCCGAACCATAGAATAAGATGACCACAGTTAGGTGGGCTGAACAGGTAGAAAAGGCTTTCTTTCTTCCTTCAGCAGAATTAATTCTCAGGATGGAAGAAAGGATAAAAATATAGGATACAAAAATTAACAGCAGAGGAATAATTAACAAAGCAATACTGGCCACAGTCATAATAAGCACATTCATAGTGATATCTGAGCATACGAGTTTAAGAAGAGCCAGGATCTCACAGGTAAGGTGATCAATGACATTATTACCACAGAAAGGTAACACCATTGTCAAGACTGTTTGCACTAGAGAGTTCAGACAGCCTATGACCCAGGACCACACAGCCATGTGCACATATAACACCTTGTTCATGATTATAGGGTACCTCAATGGATTGCAAATGGCTGCGTACCTATCATAGGCCATCACAGCCAGGAGGACACACTCTGTGGAGCCCAAGCCAAGGGAGATAACCATTTGCAGAGCACACCCAAGGAAGGAGATGGACTTTCTCTCTGACATAAACATGATAAGCATTTGAGGAATGGATGAGGATGTGTAACAGATGTCCAAAAAAGAGAGGTTCCCAAGAAAGAAGTACATGGGGGTATGGAGTCGAGAGTCCAGGACACTGATGATAATGAGGAGACTGTTTCCCAGAAGGATTATCAAGTACATGATGAGACAGAGCACAAAGAGGAAAAGCTGGAGTTCTGGATACTGGGAAAGCCCCACGAGAAAGAATTCTGTCACTGCAGAATAATTTCCCATTTTCACATATTTACCTCACCTGTAGAATTCATACAAGGATGTGACTCAAGGAAACTTAGGATTTTGATAGAGATTCATAAGGTAACTTTCACATCCATTATCTTCTTTGGTTCTTAGAAAAGTTCCTAGAATCAGCAATGGCAGAGTTATTATATTTTCCACTAATAATGAGAGAGACAAAGACAGGTAATATTGCTTAGCATCAAATGGCAGCAGAGACATGTAATTGTGCCAGGAAGTGAATGCAATCTCAGGTCAACTTCTTTCAAGTGTGGCCACATAAGTATTTTTATTAATGGATATTTTGAAATAATGCTATATCCTTTTTTTTTTTGAGACAGGGTTTCTCTGGGTAGTTTTGGCTGTCCTTGAGCTTGCTCTGTAGACCAGGCTGACCTCAAACTCAGAGATCTATCTGCCTCTGCCTCCCGAGTGCTGGGATTAAAGGCGTGTGCCTCCATGACCAATTAAGTTGTATCCTATTAAAGCTGTGTTATACTTTGCCTCCAATTTAGACTATAACCCATTTAAATCACTTCACTTTTTAGAGTTGCAGCTAGCTAGGCTAATGTCAGCTAAAAAAATGAGTGAAGCAAGAATGTTTTGGTAGTTTCTTTTGCGTATTAAATTAGGTGGGATCTACTTGATGACACAGTAGGGAGTTGCAATATGTCATTATAAATGAATATAGTATAATAAAATACATATTAAAACAATTTTAAATATATGTTCATATTTAATAAATTATATTTTTAAGTCTAGTTGACTAAGAAGGAAAAAGTTGATTTAATTAAAAAATTTTAGAGGGCCTGTTTGTGGTGGTACATACATTTAATCTTAGCACTTGGTAGTCAGAGGTGGTTGATTTCTGTGAGTTTGAGGCCAGCCTGGCATACATATCAATTTCCAGACCAGTCGGGGCTACATAGTGAGACCCTGTTTCAAAAAAAAAAATCTTATTTTAGAAATTAGGGATTAAAGTTATAACAGGAGTATTTTTCTTGGAGCATCTAAACAGTGAGGAGTCTGGGAACCATGAAGTTGGTTCTCAGGAACTTCCAAGCACTGCGTACAGTTTTGCTAAGCCTGGAATTCACTCTCCTTTAATTGAAATCACCAAGAATTACATTTTTTTCCTTTTACAACTTTTCAGTTACCTCAAATTTCTCTATTTTTCTCTTCCATTTATTTCCTAGATACACATTTTGCTTTGCCAGATAAGTCAATATAGCTTTATAAGTACTTAACAATATATATTTTATTTCAATTTTTATATTTTGTGCTTTAAATTACATCCCAAAATATTCCATAGTAGTCTTGTTTTGGTCTATGAGGCTTTTGTATGTGATGAAACTAATGGCTAAGTTTTGAGCACTTTGTTGTAACCTAATTACACTTTCGCAAGCTCATTGAATGCCTTAACTCATTAAGTCCAGCTATAGAGTCAGCCGTCTGAGCCAGCAGACCAGACCATCTCTCACATACTCCTACACTAATTCTCAGCAATATACAACTATTAGGAAGAAGTTTCTTCTTGCTGTGTTAAACTTAATAGCAAGCTCCACTTGTTTTACTATTAATCATAAGTGTGATACAGAAGAAAACTCTGAAGGCTAGATTATAGCCTCCTTCTGTAACAGTTTCGCAGTTATTGGAATTAATATCATCAAGGACAATGATGTGAGAATCCTCCCTATCTCATTTGCCTCTATCAACCACGCACCTGGAATCCTCCAGCCTCGGTTTTTACTCTGCAAATCAATACACACTTTAGAGTCTTAAGTGCCTTGTTCTTGCTTTTTCTTCCATTTCCATGTGGCTTATCTTTCTGTTCTGTTCTGTTTACTTATAGTTGTAGCCCTACATCATTAAAACTCAACCTTGTTCCATCTCCCCCATATTCATTTTCTTGGGTGTCTAAACGTGATTACAGACTAATTATAGAAAGGATTGTCCCTATCACATGTCTTCACGATCACAGCTTCTGTTTTCTGGGCTGTGGTAGAATGGAGGTTTTTCTTCTTCATCTGATCATATCCTTACCCCATATTACACATTTTTCTTTGGCTGCCTTGTATCCAAAGAGCTTAAAGACCTGGATGAAGGGCTTCCTTCATGGCTGATTGAAGGCTAGGGCACTCTCCTCTTCTTATATGGAGCAGGACAGGACAAATGTTTCCTCTCCATTTCCTTTCCACGTCAGTTGTCTTTCTCCTGAGAATATCACCTGGACAGTGATTCTGTCAAAGGTTAAAACAGAAATGATAGCAACCATGTCTTATCACATTAGGAAATACTCTTTTCTCCCCGTATGTAACTTTGCTATCTAGACACATTGGCCACAAGGACTGACTCCCATAAAGGAACGAGTCCAGGCTGACTTTTTGATTTTTGGAATATAGTTGTGAAGTAAGAAGAGAAAAGGGAAATAAAAGGGAGAATAAAGAAAGACTGAATACTTACAATTTAAAGAAAGTGTGCGAACAGAGCATGTGTATCATGGCAGTGGTGCTGTTGAGGAGAAAAGGATGAAGAGGCTGTGGCATCTTTTCTCTGTTCAAAAATGGATCCAGGCAAGGCAAGCTATTATTTTCAGGTAAAGGATGAGCCAGAGAAATAAAAATCAATAATCTCACAGAATACACTAAAAATTCACCCCAAACACACAAAAGCCTAGTTTGGTTCCTCACTGGCCTCCCCTCCTCCCACTTCTGCAATTTCACTCTGCTGTGACGGAGCCAAGGAAGGAGTTCATGGGTAGTGTTTTCCCCAGCAGTTTTTCTAAATAGAAATAAAGTCTCTTTGTCTTTTGTTGTTGATGTTTTGTTTTTGTTTTGTTTTTTCAAGACAGTGTTTCTCTGTGTAACAACTCTGCCTGTTCTGGAACTAGCTTTGTAGACCAGACTGACTTCGAATTCACAGAGATCTGCCTGCTTCTGTCTCCTGAGTACTGGAGTTAAAGGTGTGCACTACCACCGCCCAGCAGAGATAAAGTCTTAGAAATACAATGTATATGCTACATACATCATGGAACTTCAAGGCTGTCTTTAGCCCATGCACCAATCACACTTGTCTTACATCCCTTGAACTTAAAAACTCTGAAATTATGACTGTTATTCTTAGTGCTTTGCAAAGACTGTTTTGTCTTGTCTTTGTATTTTTAATTATTAACGTTTCTTCATGCACGTGCACATGCTATTTTACTAAGATAGAAAACTTTCAGCTCAAGCTGCTTTTTAAGAGCATCTTCATCTCCCATTGTGAATGTGATGCCCTTGCTATGTGCTCTCTTACTCAACACAAACTATGTCACATACACTAGGATCACAATACGGTTCTATTGTCAGTATTTGACTTTCAAAATGGACACAGGGTTCAAAATGCTTATAGTAGATATTTACACTTTTAAGAAAAAAGTAATTTATATGCTATATACTATATATTCATATGAAAATATTATAACTTATTAAACTAAAATAGCCTTTACCTAAATCTGTCAGAGCAGAGACAATTTAATTTGAAGATACACATACAAAGAATACAGGGGACATTAAACCATAGGTTAAAATGATGTCATTTATTTGTATTAATTCATAGAATTCCACATTTACTATAATATATGAAACAAAAAACTAAAAAAACTCCAGTGGATTGCTATCTAACTAGGTATCAAAGATTATTTGATGACCTACAACATCCTTTTTTGATGAAAACTTTTGGTAATCTAGACCTAGGAGGACAATCATTAAGATGTTAAAGATGACCTTTGTCAAACTGTTAGTCACCAGAATTTCAAATGATGAGATGCTGGAGGTGTGTTCCTAATATTAATTAGAATTTTATTATTAATTAACATTTCCACCAAAACATCTAATAATAGAATAAACAAAAATAGATAAAATGCATGTGCAATTATTGTTTTAAGTTAAACTATATTTTAGTAACTGTTATAAATTTTCCTTCAGGATACAGAGATCTATCTTTCAGGTGAAGGTCATGGTGTGACAAGCAAAAAGACATAGTGTCATGTACATCACCCATGAAAATTGTCATCTTAGGGGCTGGAGAGATGGCACAGTGGTTGGGAATGCTGGCTGCTCGTCCAAGTCTCAGCACCCACATGGCAGCTCACAACTGTTTATAACTCCTGTTCCAGGGGATCTGACACCCTCTCACAGATATGCATGCAGGCAGAACACCAATGTACATAAAATACAAATAAATAAATTATTTTTTAAAAGAGAAAATTGTCGTCTTAGAGGAGAGTTAAAGACAATGGAGGACAATGCTCATGATAAATAAAAATTAAACTTCCTGATACTATACATGATGATGATTTCATATACATGTCTAGAGAAGTTGATATTTTTATCTATAATGTAGGACTTGAGGTATTAATAATCTAATCTTATTTTCCAAGTAAATTTTAGTAAAACTTACTTTACTATTATAAACATCAGAAAGGCCAGTTTCAAATTTCCTCAGAGGAAACTCCAGAACACTGATGTGAGTTTTCTCTAAAGGCCAAGTAGGAAACAAACCAGAAAAGTGGGAGGAAACTGGAGGAAAACTCTATGCTACTTCTTATAATGTAGATGAATACAATGCCTTTTGATGTTCTGATTTTGGTTGATAAAACTCATATAAATACCACTACCAATAGACAGATCTATACAGCTTCAATTAGTTTAGCAGTGCAGCAAAGCTACAATGTAACCACCCATCAGTGACACACACACACACACACACACACACACACACACACACACACACACA
>CABHPH010133827.1:0-15452 GCA_902168325.1 Peromyscus nudipes | reverse complement strand
ACACACACACACACACACACACACACACACACACACACACACACACAGAGAGAGAGAGAGAGAGACAGAGACAGAGACAGAGACAGAGAGAGACAGAGAGACAGAGAGAGACTACAGGGGTTAGGAAGGAGTGTGGGGCAACACCCAGGGCATTGTTACCTCTGCTCGTCTTGCTCTTCTTTCTGTTGTAGGTAACATTTTGGTTCCTGGTCCTTCTGGCTGTGTTGATCTGCCTCTACAGGCTTGGTGGGAGATTGGTCCTTATTATTGTGTGCCAGCAAAGGAAGAAAAACAAAATGTGGATCATGAAACACTCCCCTACCAACCCGCTGCCCTTTTACCATCAAGAAAGAGCAGTGCATTGTTTGTAAAGGATAGTGTTCACTCAGGTTCTGACTGTAGCCCAAGGAAGGAATCATTGAACAATTTACCACCCACTTGCCCTGGACGGTTTCTTTAGGAGAACATATGCAGTACTGATGATGACATTTGTATCCTTCTTCATCTAGTTTTCCAACTGTTTAGAAAGTGCCCTTGTTCTTGACAAGAAAGATGTTTGTCTAAACAAAGAGTTCTAAGAGCTCTAAAAGGAGTTGATAGTAAACAGCACCAGGGAAGGTAAAATTAAATGTTAGTTTCTTTTTTACAGAATTATTCCACTCTTCTCACTACTGCCATCATGTGGATACAGGGTGAATTCTTTCATCGCTCAGAATGCAGCGGAAGCTTAATTCACTTACCTTCTGGGCTCTTCCTCTGAGCAAGGGCTTAGTTGTAGGACTAAGATTAGAACAAGCAGTCCCTCAAATTACTTTTAGGCTGCAGCCATAGCAGCTACTGTGACTAGTATTCTTACCTCCTGTTCTGTTGATAAGATGTTTTTATGGAGTACTCTGTTGCTCAAGAGGAGTTGTTTTTGGGACAAGAGATTTTATTAAATGTTGACTCTGGTTTCTCAGCTGCATAAACCTTGCACAGTACTTAACTCACCCATCATGTAGAGAGAATAACATTGCCTACATTGTAGGGATGAGGATACACAACACCCAAAAGATCTTGATAGAGGGGGTGTACAATATATAGTATGTTCGATTCCTAGGCTACCATCCTTCCATCTTCTAAAGTAAGCAGAAGCCAATTTAAAATTATATTCACAAGTAACAAGGCCATTTCCTTCATGAATTAATTTCCTATTTCATTAATAATTCTTTTTCAAATAAAATAAATTATTCTGGATTCTGATTTCCTATATCATCTTTACTTTGTGAAAATAACTCTTTACAACTCTGTTCTAATCTGCCTAATTTAAGTATCAATGTAGGGTTCTCAGGTTATCCACATATAATAGATTACATGGTTGATTGGGACTACAACCTTCAATTAAGGAAGACATTATAGATATGAGCATAGATATTCTGTCCAACATACACTTTCTCTAGTGCATCATTAAAATGCTCTTTACACCCTGAAGTATGACAGCATGGTGACTGTATACTGAGGCATGAAAACAAGTATGAAATCACGATGACTGTTCGTAGTCACACAGATTGAAGTAGAGTTATCTTCTCTCTGAGCTACAGTTAGTTGGTAGAACCCTGGCATAAGTAATTAATAACCCCAAACAACTGGTAGGGGTGTGTGTGTGTGTGTGTGTGTGTGTGTGTGTATGTGTGTTGGACTGCCAAAATAAAGCTCCTACCCCCAGAAAAACTTCCTATTGAAAATTTGAGTCAATGTGTCAACCTGCCACCTATCTACTCTCTAACCTCTGGGCACTAGGTATTTCCAGGGGACCTCGCTGTGCCTCTGGAAGCCAATTTAAATACATTTTTGTTTCCTCTAAGAGATCCTATAATCCCACAAGTGATTTAAAGTTGAGTATTTCCATCTTCCTACAGGTAACAACTTTTAGAATATTAAGGATGATGTCTCCAAGACCTAATTTATCTACCTCATTAAATAGCAATTTTTCTTTCTTCTTTCAGTGTTTTTCCCTGATTATAGAGCTAATATTTTTTATTGTCGAATATTGCAACATCCAGGAAAGGACAAAACTGGAGATAAAAGATAGAGTGAAAAATTCTATAATTTCCGATAAAGCTATTGACATTTTGGTAGATTTTCATGTTTATACTTCATATAGTAGCTGGCTTCCCAATGCTAAGACAAAATAGAGGTGGAAATCATTCTAAAGGAGGAAAGACTTTTCATGGCTCAGAGTTTGGGAGTGTTTTCTATAAAGGGTCCCGAACCTTGGGCTTTGTGTCCAATTACTTCTGGCCTGAGGTGAGGCTGAACATCATGGAGGGAAGCAAAAGCAGAACATAGATGCTCACCTCATGGTAGCTGAGAAAGAGGAGAAAGAGGAGAGAGAGAGAGAGAGAGAGAAAGAGAGACAGAGAGAGAGAGAGAGACAGAGAGACAGAGAGACAGAGAGAGACAGAGACAGAGAGAGACAGAGAGACAGACAGAGACAGAGAGAAAGAGTCTTAAGAGACTCTTCAAAGGCTCCTCCTTAGTGACCTACTTCCTCCAACTAGGCTCTCCTTCCTTATGGCCCATTCAGCTATGAACTCACCAGTACACTAATGGAGTTAGCACTCTCATCAGTCAAGCCCATCACAGTAACCCTATCAGCTAGGCACTGGGATGTCAACACATGAGACTTAGGGGACATTTTATATCCAAATATGTCCTGGACTGGAGAGATAGCCCAGTGTCTAAGACCACTCACTGTTTTTGCAGAGAGCCTGTGATTGGTCTCCAGTACCCACATAACATTAATTCCAGTTTCTGGGAAGCCAGTGCCTTCTTCTGTGCTCCACGAGCAGTAGGCACGCATAGGGTGCATATACATACATGCGGGCAAAACACTGGTACACATAAAATAAATAAATCTAAAAGTTAAAAAAAATTGCATAGGCCCTGAACATGTGCTGACCTTTGTCTTGTCATTGTTTCCTACACAATACAGTGTAACAACATATATAGCATCTACATTGTATAAACTATACAAGTAACCCAGAAGTAATTTCATGCTTATGCGAGGATGTGCATAGGCTATATGCAGTTTCCACAACATTTCATATAAAGGATACAAACAGACTTTGGTATCTGCTTGGTATTTTGGAACCAATAGCTATTCTTATAATTTCTTATTTATATAAAAAGGGTGTAACTCAGGAGATACGTAGAGGAAAGGTGTGAGGGAAGGGCACCTTGGGACCTCCATGAACTTTTTTGTAGGTATGTCACATTCCATATGTTCAGCCACTCAGAAGTTCTCCAAAGCTTGTCCTTTGGGTTTTAATGGAGGCTTGATTGTGTAGGAGTACTTGATTAAAGAATTGGCTGTTAAAACGCAAAACGCATGTACTATGGACTAATAGCTGAAAAGCCCCCATGGTACTGGACTAGGCCCTCTGGATAGGTGAGATAGTTGTTTAGCTTAAACTGTTTAGGGGTCCCCCAGGTAGTGGGATCGGAACCCTTCCCTAGTGCATGAGCCAGCTTTTTGGAGCCTAGTGCCTATGGTGAGACACTTTGCACAGCCTTGGTGCAGGGAGGAGGGGCTTGCACCTGCCTCAACTGAATGTACCAGGCTCTGCTGACTCCCCATGGGAGACCTTGCCTTGGAGGTGGTGGGAATGGGGGGTGGGTTGGGGAAAGGCTGGGGGATGGAGGAGGGAGGATAGAAAAATCTGTGTGTGGTTGGTATGCAAAATGAATAGAAAATTTCTTAATAATAATATAAATAATAAAAAATAATTGGCTGTTGATGATCAACCCAGCTCCTCTTTGTTTCCCAAAGACACAGAGCAGAGAGATGATGGTGTGGGAATGGAAGATCCGACCTTGAACCTTGTTCTCTTCCTAGTGCAAACATACTGATATTTAGTTACTGGTTTTTGGCCGCATCTTTGACCTTTCTACTCTCTGACTTCAATAATATTTCACTTGGACTTTAATTATGTAGTCCCAGCTTTCTTATATTTATTGATTTATCTTGTGTTATGTCTGTGCCCATACAAATGCCACAGGCACCTGTGGAGGTCAGAGAATAACTTGTGATATTCAGTTCTCTCCTGTAAATCCATGTGTTTTAGGGATAGAACTTAGGTCATGAGGGTTGGTGGCAAACACCTTTACTGAATGAGTCATCTCGCTGGCCCTGATCCCAGTTTCATGTCTCTGTTCCAGTCATTACATCATGGTCTTTACATTTACTTGCTATCCTTTTGATCCATGCAGAAATCTGCTTGTTAGAGAAACAGGCTACAAGCAGGAAAAAGTGTTGATGAGGCGGTGGGAGACAGGACAACAGAATGGATACAATGATGACTGTAGCTCTATTATGTAACCATAGTGACCACATTGATAACCTTTAGCCTGAGTAGACGGATGAGCTTCTCTCTCCATTCAATGATAGCGTAAGAAGCCCATATCTGATTTCAAGGTGATGAAACCCATTTTTCTAGGCTCATCATGAAGCTAATAATTCAGATTAAAGATAGCTGTATTTTAATACAGTAAATCATTTTAGGGAATAGAAGAGGCTTGAACGAAGTTAAGTGCCTTGTACTCAACTATATCATTAGCTCGCCTGTAGAAGGATCAAAATGGACAGAAACACATTTCCTGGTAGAAGGATAAGAAAGTGGTATTTGAATGACATTTATCTAAGAGACGGAGCGGGGCCTAGGAGCCAGGCAATGTGAGCGGTGCGCGCACATCTCTCCAGGGAAAACCGGGGACTGGTGTGTGAGAGCTCAGCCCGAGTCAGAGTGACACAAAAGGAGAAGCCAGGGCAAGCTCTGCTGTGTGGAGCGTTGGCACTGTCAGAGCTGGTCTTGACACTAAAACCTTAGGCATCGATCTGCCATCTTCACAGTAGGCTGTAACACCCGACGGAGAGCTAAGGTAAACCCTGGGGTCTGTGGGAGAAGCAGGAAGAGTTCCTGGAAAAACAGTGGCCTCCATTAGTTAATGAAACCAGAAAGAGAGAAGAGGAGATAGTAGATTAGAACTCGGAAACATTGAAGGCTTGCACTCGATCATTAACCAAAGTCATCTTAATTGTTTTTTTCTTGCCATTTTCGAAAAGGCTGGAAGATCATAGCCCATAGGTGATTTTTATGTGACGGCTAGGCACATTTCAGACAAAGTTATAGTTCTGTATTTAGCAGACCAGTTTAGGGAAATACACCGCTCCATGGACTGAAATGAACAAGTCTCCTCCAAATTCATAAATTGAAATCTTAACCACAGAGTGACGGCTGTAAGAGGCAGGGTATTTTTTTAATGTGATAAATCCACACAGCGAAGCTTCAACACTTTTATTGATATTTGAACCTGCAGCAAGATTTCCTTAGGCAAAATAACTCCCCCTCCCCCACACCAAACCAAACCAAACCAAACCAAACCAAAAACCAAAAACATTTATCTGGATGTGTTGGAAGCAATCTATCATTGTACAATATATTTTTCAGGAGGCATGGTTTTTAGGAAGTGATTAGACCATGAAGATGGAGCTCTTAAGAATGAGATTGGTGCCCTTACCACAGAGATCCCAGGAAGAGCCCCCACCTTCTTCCTTGTGAGGCAGCAGTGAGAAGAGGCCTGTGGTGAAGTGGGCATGCATCACTATTGTTGAATATACCCCTATCTTCATGTTGGTCTCTTCAGCCTCCAGAATCTGGAGGAAGTAATTCCTGCCTTTTATGAACAACTCAGTGTCTTAAGTATTTTGTTATAGTAGCCCATGTGTACTAGAAAGTGAATGTTTTCTCTTCCTCATTTGGAGTTTCTGAAGAAGTACTCTCTGGCTATATTGTTATGAGTAACACTGCCCAGTGACCTGGGCCCCAAACTCTTTCCAGTACATGGAGGTGGATAGAGCTGGAAAAGAAGCTGGGTAGCACAAATTAGGCTTCGTCTGAATTCCGTGTGAGTAATGGTTAGGGTTATGGTTTAGCAAATGGGAAGTTAGGGTTACTAGTTTAGCTAAAGTACACTAGGATGGCTTGAATGAGAATGCCCCCCCCCCCGCTCATTTGTTTGAATACTCAGTCAGTACTAAATTTGTGTAACTGTTTGGGGAGGACTAGGAGGGGGGACTGTTGGAGGTGTGTCACTGGGGGCAGGCTTTGAGATTTCTGAATCCCTGAGATGCCTCCTTCTGCCTTGTGCTCGTGGATCAAGATGCAAGCTCTCAGCTACTGCTCCAGCACCATGCCTGCATGGTGTTTCTGGTCATGATGGTCATGGACTCTAACTAGAGAAACCATAAGCCCCCAATAAACTTTCTTCTATAAATTGTCTTGCTCATGGTGTCTTATCACAGAAATAGAAAAGTAACCAAGATATACCATTCATACTCAGTTAAATTTACTTATCTCACATTTCTAGATAGCACTCATAACTTACTTTTTAACTTCTCTGAAATAAATTGTAAGACTATATTATATCATCTCTTTAATTGTATTTCTATATTTATTTGACTTACTTAGTACATCTTTCTTTTACAGATTTGCTCTTAAAAATCTTTGGTTTTGTTCTCTTTTATTTATTGTGAAACATAGCTTCTATAGTGACTACACCCAACTTACCTAATTCTTTTGTCCACTGAACATTTTTATTGTGATATAACACACTGCATCTGTCCTCACATGAAGTTGACAACTGAAAATTCCTTCTCAAGTTTGATTTGTTGAAGCAAATAATACCATCTTTCACTTACACATTGCTTTCTTATATTGCAACTCTTGCTGAATGAGATTTAAAAATATTGTCCACTGACAAAAATGAGCTCTGCTGTCAAGTTGTATTTCCTTGGTTTTAATACTGTAGATACAGATGCGCTTGTCTCCATGCTGAATGAACATTATATCACATTTATGTTAAAACATTGAAAGGAAGAGAGAAATGATGTAATTACATTACAACCTTAAAAATAATTTTAAAAAGTTGAGTTCTGTACGAGTTTATATTAATTTCAACAAATTGTCACAACAAATATTGTAATAATGATTTCAAGTCAGAATTTGTTTTCCTGTCCAAAAGCAAAGCCTGGCATGCTCAGTCGTGGAAATGGTTGCATTATCTGACACTTCTGCTGTGCTGGTGTGTGCATGGCTGCTCTCCTCTGAAGCCCAGCCAGAGAAGTCCCGTTGTCAGGAAGCTGTCGTTTACATGCTAGGCTCCAGTAAACAGAGCCATTCCTCACATAGTCAGTGTTTGCTGAGATCAGCAGAATCCCTGAGAGTGGGAAGATGGAGTGTGCTTATGGTTTTTGGCTGTCATATGCTGTAAAATCACTCCTGATGTTGTGACAGTAGGTGGCACTCTAAGCCCAGATTTCTGCTCTAGACTGACCTAAGGCACAAGGCATGTAGGGTGGCGGCATCTATGGTGACTTTGGGTGAGTGCAACCCTCAGTGTCCTAAGTAGCTTCTGTTGAAAACTCCTTTTACATATCAGGCTGGATTTGATGTGCCATTCTCTAGGAAGTTGGTGTCATTCCAACTTGGAGGCAAACAGTTCTTTTACAGCTTCTAGAAAATACTCAACAAAGACTGAAGGGCATTCTAGATGAGGCTGGACAGAGGCATGCGTGGACAGAGTTGAAATATCTGTGCATATGGTTATATTGTTTGAAGAGGCCAAGAGACCAGAATGATGCTGGGGGACTCTGGTACTCCATGACAAAACACCAAAATAAATGTGACTTTCAGTTAATATGTAAAGAACAAAATATCATTTTGAACAGTCACAGATTTCCACTATAAGCCTCTATCAGAGATAGTCCATGTTTTATTTCCACACCTCCATCATTTTACATGAGAGACAGTCTGACACTTGCTTTTCCCAGAGTGTAAAATTCAGGGAAATAAGCTATTTTCTGAGTCATATACTTACATTGTATTAGCAATTTTGTTTTAATTGCTTTTCGGGGCATTTATCCCACAATTATTAAAATGTTTCTAAATTGTATTTATTTTACATTGTAAACTTAAAATTGTTTAGAAGATTATATCACTCTCAAAGCAACACAAACACTTTAAGTTCCTTTGGTGGTCCATGGGCTGGTCCTTTCAAAGCTTCCCTTATAAAAAATTGATGAAGTTAAAAAAAAACAAAACAACCCCAGCCTTCATAGTAACTCAACATTATGCTTATTTTGCCATCAATGGTTGTTTTTTTTTTTCTGGCAGCAATGGCAGCTACTTGGCTTTTATGAAAATTGAGAAGAATATTTCTTTTACTTATCTTAATAAATTTATGAAAAAACCAACATCAAAAAAGAGTAAGATCTCTAGTTCCAGTGTTTTGATGCGGAAACATCCTGTATTCAGTACAGTGGGGATATAAAGAAATGTAGCAAATGGCTGCAGTTAAGAAATTTGAGTGACTTATCCTGCTTCTCATGGATATTTCTGAATACACACTGAAGATGATCAGCAACCCCAGGACAAAGGAAGCTGGCTGGTGTCCATGCAAGGGAAGAGAGTCTGTGTTTTCTTATACATGTAAGTGTCTAGTTGCTGACATTTTGTGATTCACACTTTATTTATGGTTAGCTTGTACCTAGACACTTGGCCAGTAGTGTCTCTCATACATTATATGTCTCAGGCAGGACAGTAGAGTGGCCCAGAGATACTTGCTAAACTGCACTAAAAAAGATGAAGAACCTTCTTACCTGAAATATTTCCTTTTCCTTTTACAAATGTCACTAGTGGTGTAGTTGATAGTCTTATGATATTGCCTATATGCTCATTTCGCCGCCTATTGGAAGTAACCAAACACATTTTTTTCTTTAAAAATGCATCTTTTCTACTATTCTTTATAGAAGTCTTCTGAAACTGTGGTTAAGTACCTATTGTAGCAGGATTTATGTATGCTACATTTTATTTTAGCAACTGAAGAACGATGATATTTGTTAATGACAGCATATTAGTTTAGGAGAAAAATTAGGCTATGATACATGCGATGCTTGAAATGATTAAATACCTATTAACCAATATTATTTTATATACTTCATGCTTGTTCTGTATTGTTTGCTTGAATTATTGTGCTAAAATAATTCTAAATTCATAATGCAAATGAGATACATAATTCTAATCCAGTTATGTATATTCTTAATCAACTCTCTAACAAGGACATACATTTTAGAAGGTAAAGTAGCCATCATGAGATCAGAAAAATCTAACTAATCTTAACTTAGAGGACTGGAACATATTCTTGTATTATTTATGTATCTAATTATAGACCATTTTTTTGCCCATAATGGAAGCCACTTAAGAATTCAACTGATTTTTACAGACACTGCGGTAACAGCCCTTCATGCATGATAACCCCTGGAGAGTTCCTGCTCCGGAAATAAAATATTAATACGGTGTTTTAGCTGTGTTCCTCCTTGCTGTGACAAAATATCTAACAAAAACCGCAAAGGAAGGGTTTATTTAAGCTCACGGTTTCAGGTTCAGTCCATCATGGTGGGGAAGGCACAGTGAGGAGAGTGAGGCCGCTTCTCACGCGGTACAGTTAGGAAGGAGAAAGACGCGTACTCATGTTCAGCTCACTTTTTCTTTCTTTTTTTTGGGGGGGGGGGCGTTTTTTGAGACAGGGTTTCACTGTGTAGCTTTGCTTCTTTCCTGGAACTCACTTGGTAGCCCAGTCTGGCCTCGAACTCACAGAGATCTGCCTGGCTCTGCCTTCTGAGTGCTGGGATTAAAGGCGTGCACTCACTTTTTCATGTAGCTCCGGACACTAGTTCATGGACCGGCACTGCCTACATTTGGGGTGGGTCTAACCTTTCAGTTAACTCAACCTAGGAATTCCCTCATGGACACGCCTAGAGGCGTGGCTTCTCGGTGATTCTAGCTCCTGTTAAGTAGACAGCATAAACCATCACAGATGGGGGTATTCTGATCAGTTATCTGTGAGAGAATGTGTCCTGCTCCGGTTTTCTGGACACCCAGAGCCTGAGGCCATTTACCTTGTCCTGATTCTATGCTTCTATCCGGTGGGAATAAAGTCCTCACCTCCTTCAGTGTCTAGAACTCTTATCGCTCACTGCCATGTATATCATCCCCCAGTAACTTTTGTTGGGACATCCGCTACACAGATTTTTTATTTTCCAGTTTCTTAGAAGATTCTAGCACTAAAGAAATCCATTTTTCCCCCCCTTCGGATATGAAATGTGAATGTTTCTCTTCTTTGAGAAGGGAGTCACATAATGTGTCTTTTAAAGTATGAAGACATTTAACCACTATGAGGCTCTTTGTACCCTCTGAGATTCCCTATCATCATGAGCAGGGCTTCCTATATCTACATAGGTGCAGGATTGCAGAAAGTTGCAATTTTCTTGAAAACTTCTTTTAAACAAGGTTAGCTTTTTGTGGGGGATAATTTTGTGTGGGGATGTTGAGGCCAAAGGTTGATTTCAGGTGTCCTTCTCTGTTGGTCTTCTGAAGCCAGAAGTTTTCTCCGGTCCTATGGAATCTCTCTCACCCATGTCCCGCAGCCATTTGGTTCCAAATAAGCACACGCAGGCTTATATTATTTTTAAACTATGGCCTTGGCAGGCTTCTCACTAGCTAGCTCTTACATCTTAAATTAACCCATTTCTATAAATCTATGCTTTGCCGCGTGGCTCGTGGCTTACCGGTACTTTACATCTTGCTTCTCATGGTGGCTAGTAGCGTCTCCTCTGCTGTCTTTCTCCTTCCTTCCTCTCTAGTTAGAATGTCCCGCCTAACCTTATTTTGCCTCACCATTGGCCAAACAGCTTTATTTATCAACCAATCAGAGCAACACATTCACAGCATACAGAACTGACATCACCCACCAGTCTCCATCTTATTTTTTGAGAGAAGGTCTCTCACTGACGCTTCAACTCACTGATGTGATTAGACTGGGTGTCCAGAGAGTCTCAAGTATCTACTCATCCTTCACAGCACTGGGATTGCAAGCATGCTGCACCACCACATCCGTCCTTTTGTGACTGCTGGGGAGCAGAACGAAGGCTCTCATGCTCGCTCAGAAAGCAAGGTATTGGCTGAGCCATCTCCCCAAACCCACACCCTTTTTCTTTATTTGTTTCTTTTCTTTTCATTCCTAAGAATTCCTTACAGAAAGGGGATGGAAACCTTTCAGTCTGTGGTCCAATTAGTCCAACAATGGCTGCCTATCAAGGGAAGGTTCAAGAATTCAGTAGTTATTCAGTACATGAAGCCGGTTATCTCAGTTGGTCTTCAGTATATGCCAGAATCTGAAGAAGTAGGCTCTAATGCAAGTGAAAGAATGGACTTGTCAGTGAGAGCGAGAGCAAGCAGGCAAAGAGAGCAAGTTCCTTCTTTCATATTCTTTTTATAGGCTGCCAGCAGAAGGTGTGCTCCAGATTAAAGGTGGGCTTTCCTACCACAAAAGATCTGAATTAAAGGTATAACTTCCCATCTCAAAAGACCTGGATTAAAAGTGAGTCTTCGGAGGGCCGAAGTTCGCTACCGATGTTTTACAATCTTGCCTCTAAGCTGTTAACGTCCATTATGCAGGATACACTGACAAGGAACTTCCCTTAAGCCTTCAGGAGGGTGGAACCCGGCAGGGAATTAGCATAGGGAGGATATCAAGGTCAAGGTCAGCAAGCAAGGCAACAGTTACCCAAAACAGGGGCCAGGACCCTACAGGTCCCCCTTTTACTAAAAAATGAGCTTCTGACTTAGGTTGCATGGAACGTCAGCAGGTCACCTTACCCGTCATGGAGACATCTGTCCAGGCTACACAGGCGCTCTGTCTTAGGTTGGTGAGTGCCCCCTAGTCATTACCCATCTCTGAATACTTATTATCATTCAGGCTCAATCGTGTGTGAGCTGCAGAGTTAACTGCTGCCAAAAATTTCAAAGTGGCACTGGGCTTGCAATCTGTGTGTTCGACACAGAAAAGACCAACAGAGGTCCTGTCCCGCCCATAGCCAGTAGGCCAAAGGCAACTGAGCCATTCCCTTCCTTAACAAGCCTTACTGCAAGTTGGAGTCCTTGTAAGATGGTATCCCAAAAGCAAATGGAACTTGAGTTTATAATTTTATAATTTTCAAAGCCCCTGTAATTAAGACCTCTTCCCTCCCTCAACAAACAGCATTCGGCATTAAAAAAAAAATCTATTCTGAAGAGACCATGATAAATGAAGACCACATGAGAATAGGAAGAAGCAAAGTGCTAGAGAGGTCCACAAAAATCCACAAAGATACCTCCACAATAGATGACTGGCAATGGTCGAGAGACAGCCCGAACTGACCTACTCTGGTGATAGGATGGCCAAACACCCTAATTGTCATGCTAGAAACCTCATCCAATGACTGAGGGAACTGGATGCAGTGGTCCACAGCCAGGTCCCAGGTGGAACTCCAAGAGTCCAATTGGCGAGAAAGAGGAGGGTTTATATGAGTGAGAATTGTTGAGACCAAGGTTGGAAAAAGCACAAGAACAAATAGCCAAACGAATGGAAACACATGAACTATGAACCAATAGCTGAGGAGCCCCCAACTGGATCAGGCTCTCTGGATAAGTGAGACAGTTGATTAGCTTGATCTGTTTGGGAGGCATCCAGGCAGTGGGACCGGGACCTGCCCTTAGTGCATGTGCTGGCTGTTTGGAACCTGGGGCTTATACAGGGATACTTGGCTCAGCCTGGGAGGAGGGGCCTGGACCTGCCTGGACTGAATCTACCAAGCTGAACTCAATCCTCAGGGGAGTCTTTGCCCTGGAGGAGATGGGAATGGGAGGTGGGCTGAGGGGAAAGTGGGGGGGGGAGAACAAGGGAATTCGTGGCTGATATATAAAATTAAATTAAATTATAAAATAAAATTAAAAAAAGTGAGTCTTCACACTTCAAATGGTTTAATTAAGGAAACTAATCCCTTACAGGTGTACCCAGCCACTTGGGTTTTAGTTAATTCTGAAAGTAGACAACCAAGAATATCCATCACAAGTCCAACCCTTGTCAACTTGACACACACCGTATCTCCTTATGTCATGATTAATTTCCAAATGAAAGCAATAATCAATTCATAATAATGCCTAAGCATGGCATAATTATCCCACATACAATTGTAAATGCATTATATATTAACCAGGTCACACTGAGCCTAACATGGCATAACTATCCCTCATTCAACCACGAACACATTATAAATTTTAGAATAGTTGGCAATGTCTGTTGAGGTTCTTTTAGTATCTTGAGTATGTTGAGATTCTTTTAGTATCTCAACTTAAATATGATAGCCACCGATAATCTCTTAATTGATGTTACATTGCATGATAAAGAAATTGAGGAAAGAAAACACAAATATCTATACAAATACATCCTTAACAAAATATGGAAGAAAAACTCAAGTCAATTATAATCCCCATTTCTGTAACTGGCCACATGACCTCAGCTAGTATTCATAACTACCTTCCTCTACTACCTATTCTGGACCTCCTCCACCCTCAGCAAAAATCTCGGCAGGTCTTGGCTCCTTTCCTGGAGGAGTGTCCCACACCTTCATTCCTGAAGGGTCTGTGCCCTTTGTCATCCTGCCTGGATTAGGTTGTTGTAGTTTCCCATTGACTCTAATCACAGGACATGGTAGCACCAAGAGATGCCCTAGAGGATCTCCTGCACTCCACACATAATCTTTCTTATCTCCATTGTGGAGAGGTAACCCAATTTTCCCGTGGAAATCTGGATCTATTGAAAGACCCTAACCCTTCAGGCTTACACTCCCAAGCCTCAGGGAATGAGAAACTTCAAGCACCAGGAAATGAGAAACTAAAAATCTAGTTCCCAGGGCAAGCTGACCACCCCTGCAACAATACAACAATGTAAAGAGATTTCTGTTAAGAGATGTGCTCAACTGTGACTGGGATAGTTTGCAAATGTTCCAGGAAGGACCACTGTGACCTTTGTGTAGGCTCCACTCCCCCCTCCTTGATACCCTCCTTGAGGTTGATGTAACTGTACCCACTGTAGCCACTCTGTGATCACTCTGTGATTGTATGGGAACTGTATCTTGTGACTTTTGTGGGTTTTTCCTTTAAAAGCACCTATGAACTATGGTATGTTGCGACTCTTGCTCTTTGAGCAGAGTCTGCCCGACTGTATACAGCTGTAATAAAAACCTCTTGCTATTGCATCAACTGGACTGGAGTCTGGGTTCTTGGGGCACCCACTCAGGACCCTAAACTTTGGGGTCCAACACTGTCACCCCTCCTAACACTGTTATTTGTTTCTTAGCCTGTTGCCTTATGGGCATCAGAAGCCCAAGGTGGCCAGGGAAATGTCTGAGCTTTCAGTTCAATGGAATGTTTGTAGTGGCTCCTGGCAGGAGTGCTCTCCACTTAGGCTCACTTCTGGGCCAGCAGAATCTAAGGTTGTGGGAACAGGAAGCAAAAAAATTCTTAGTAGGTCACTAGGGGTGGTAGTGAGTGGAACTATTCACCCCCTTTTTCCTAGACTTGTTGATGCAGGCTATCAGAGAAACCATAACATATATTGGATGCTAAATCAAAGCATACATTCCCTTCTGGAGAACGCTGTCCCAGCCCTTTAGGCTGTTGTCACCTAATTGGTGTTGTAACTGTGTCTTCAGAAGGCAATTTCATCTTTCTATCAGGCTGCTGCTTCAGAATGGCGGAAACATGGTAAGACCAGTGAATTCCATGATCATGGGTCCACTATTACACTTCTCTGGCTGAGAAGTGAGTTCCTTTTTCAGAAGCAAAACAGTGTGGAACACAATGATGGTAGATCATGCATTCTGTAAGTCTACAGAACATGGTTTGGCAGCAGCATTCCATGCAGGAAAGTGAAATCTGTAACCAGAATAACTATCTACTCCAGTAAGGACAAAGTGTTGTTCTTTCTATGGAGCAAGTGGTCCAATGTAGTCAATCTGCCACTAGGTTGCTGGCTGATCATCCTGGGGAATGGTGCCATATCTGGGCCTCAGTGTTGGTCTCTGCTGTTGGCAGATCAGGCACTCAGCAGCAGCTGTAGCCAGGTCAGCCTTGGTGAGTGAGAGTCCATGTTGTTGAGCCTATGTATAACACCCATCTCTGCCACCATGCCCACTTTGTTCATTGTGCTGACAAATTGGAAATCACATTCCAGATACTTAGAAAATTTATCCTTATACTTCCGTTGCTTGAAAACAAGTTCTGGAACTCAAATCTGCATTGGTTAAGACTCTCTAGAGGAACAGAATTTATAGAATGAATATATGCATATTACATACTAATATATATTGCATATATAAATATATATTACATATATAAAGGGGACTTATTGAATGGCTTATAGGTTGTGGTCCAACTAGTCCAACAATGGCTGACCAATGAGGAGTCCAAGAGTCTCAGCTGGTCTTCAGTACACACCAGAATCTGGAAGAAGTAGGTTCTAACGTCTGTGAA
>CABHPH010133826.1:23017-58217 GCA_902168325.1 Peromyscus nudipes | reverse complement strand
AAAGGCAAAGAGGACTTAGTACCTTGTCTTCCCTTTGCTCTTAACCAAGCCAATCTGATCTAAACATATTTGCATGACAGCAGAATTTCCCTCAATTCAGTAAGGCAGAAGTAAAATTATGAGGTTCTTTGTGAACAGAAAACTCAAGTATCGTTATCTGTCCCAACTCTACTCTTTCTCAACCTCCTCCCTCCTCCAGCTTTTACTCTTTCTCAACCTCCTTCCTCCTCCAGCTTTACTATCTCCAATCCTATTTTTCCCAGGCTTACTCTTTGGAGCTCTACTCCCTCCCAACCCTATCACTCCCCTTCCTTACTCCTCTCAATCTCACTTTTCCTCAACCCCATTCCTCCTCAACCCTACCTCCCCTCCTCCTTACTCTCCATTCTAAATTCTCCTCAACCCTATTGCTTTGCTTGGTTTCGTCTTTTACTTTGAGCTAATGGTGCTCATCTTTATGTAGCTCTGCTTTGCCTTTCAATAAACATATTAAAATGTTGCTTGATGATTGTTATCTCTTCATTCCATTTGGATAAAAATAGTGTAAGAATTCCACCAATAGATCCAAATAAAGAACCTAACAACTGATTTAAAACTCATAGGATAAAACTTAGAAGGGCAGAAGTTACATCTCACTTCCTCTTTTTTTGTTTGTTTATGCTATTTCTTACTTTTCATTCAAATATTTACCAAGAGTTCATAGAGTGGGTTTGGGGAAAAAACGCAAAGCAATCATAGCTTTCATGGGCAAAGGAAAACACCCACTGGAGAAAATGAGAGCATTTATTTTTATCCAGACAGGGTTTGGCATGATTCAAAACATGTTGAAAACACCACCTCATATAAAATAAATTATCCGCTATGGCAAAGGAGCAGTCAGTGCTCATGTCAACAAGAGACCAAAAATATCCGGGGAAAGTAAACAGTTTTGCAAATAGCAAATGATGAGTTTCCATTATCCCTTATTTCTTTTTGACTGACAGGGAAAAAAGTAGAGCAATGTCTGCCCTGTTAACTCTGGTGAGCAGCAATCTTTTCTTTGCCTCCAGCATACCACCTAAGTCAGGGGAAGATAAAATCCTCCCTAACATCACACACACACACACACACACACACACACACACACACACAAATGATAACACCCTTTAGTGATCATGTGCATAAGCCTAAAAGGTAAAAAGATGTGTGGATATTCTCTCCTGAAAAGATGGAGCTATCAATCTCTCCCGAAAGGATGCAAGCGGGTATTTAACAAACAAATTACAGCCACAAGGGAGGGCATCCATGAGGACTGAGAAAGTGGCCAGTTGGCAAATGTTATTACTCACACAATTCCAGAGTGAGCCATTCAAATGGCTGCCTACAGACCAAGCAACAAACTGCATGATTTTTTTTATTTACTTCCCTTAAAAAATTGAAATCTATCCTGTAAATAGCAACATTTTGGGACCATTCACATAATAATTAACTAAGGAGACAGCATCCATGTGCTGTAAGAGAAAGGGTTCTCTCCTGACTCTGCCTTTAGAAGACCTACTTCAAGATTAAGCCAAACCTACATCTCTCATAACCTCTGGGATCCTGAATAATCTCTTGACCTCTCACTACTAACATTCAAGCTTCTGTAGAAGGGAGTAACACCACAATCCACATCACATGTTGTTTCTGAAGACAAAATCAAAACAAAATTCTTTTTGTATAGGCCTTCTCAATAATACCATGGTTACATGGGCATGAATCATTTTTGCTACATTTAACAGGTTTCTTGGCTTCTGTCTAGTAGATATCAGTAATGAACAATATAAATCTCTATAGATATGGCCAGTAGTTAGAGCAAAATTATACAAGTTGGTAGGTATTGTGGTGATGTTGTGTTCCCCAATATATTGTGAACACTAATAAACTTATCTGGGGTCAGAGAACAGAACAGCCACTAGACATAGAGGCCAGAAAATGGTGGCACACACACCTTTAATCCTTGCATTCTGGAGGCAGAGATCCATCCGGCTCTCTGAGTTCAAAGCCACTTCGGAAACAGTCAGGCATGGTGACACACACCTTTAATCCTAGAAACTGATGGCAGGAAGATATATAAGGCATGAGATCCAGGAACTAGAGCTGGTTAAGCTTTTAGGCTTTTGAGCAGCAGATCAGCTGAGATCCATTCGGATGAGGACACAGAGGTTCCCAGTTTGAGAAAACAGGATCAGCTGAGGAACTGGCAAGGTTAGCTGTGGCTGGTTCTGTTTCTCTGATCTTTGAGGGTTCACCCCAATACCTGGCCCCGGGTTTGTTTTTATTAAGACCTTCTAACAATTCGTGCTACAAGGTATTGCCTTAGTTCCTAAAAGATGCTAACTTCTGAATACATGTGAGGATTCCTGCTCTTCATTTGTTTTAATCTGTTATAAGGAAGAGATCTTCCCCTCATCTCAAGAAAGTAAACACCATCATACTAGCATAGTAATGAAGGGATGGGAGTCACTGATGAGTATTATGAACTTCTCCAAGGGGATTTACTTCATTAATGCATGTAACCTTCATTAAACTAGAAAGCCAATGTGTAACTTCAATTATACTAGAAAGCCAATACCAGAGTTTCTTCAAAGTTCTCATTCATGAAGATACTGCTGAACTAGTGATAATTTTAAAAGCCAAAGTTGAAATGTATATAAACATTTTTACTATCACCTTGAAACAAATTTCAACATTCTTATGGCATTGTATTACATATGTCTTGAATGTGTGCACCACTGTATTTAGGCAGCTTGTAGTTTCTGGGATTGTAAGACAGTCTGTGAAACAGGACAGAGTACAGTCTCTGGAAGAGACTCTAGACTCTGGGCTCTGTACAGTCTCTGCCAAGAGCCTCTCTTAGTGATCCCACCAAGCCCTCTCAGATATAAGAACATGGTAAGTGGTTTCCTGGAATTCCCCTCTTGGAATTCCCATGGAGTTGTACATTAGAATATGTTCTGCATTTTTTTTCTTGAATGTTGTCCTAGCAGCTGTGTTGTGTGTGTGTGCGTGTGTGTGTAGCTTTGACCTGTATTAACATGGTTTGTTCTTCTGAATGTCTTTCCTGAAAGCATCTCCACTTACCAGATACTTGGTCTGGGCTCAAATCCAGGAATTAGGAAGAAATAAAGTTCTGTCACATTTTGAATGTAGCAGGTGAACTGAATTATTTAGGGATCATATAACACTTCCCTGCAAGTGTTGGAATTCTAAATATTTGGCTGTGTCAAAGCAACCTGTTGCTTATCCTTCATGTCCATCTAAACTGGGATACAGTTGTCAGACTGGAGTGCTGGCAGAAAATCCATTGAAAGTGATGAGTCTTAGTTCTAAGATTTTCTTATATCATTTCATGTATCATCTAATAATCTATCAACAGGATGGAAACATTTATGAGCTACTCTAGTATTTTTAACTCTACATGAATCACCAAAAATTCACTAAGAATTCTAATGTTATCATTTTCATTTTATAGAAGATACTGAGACTCAGAGAGAGGTTAACTAACATGGCCTAAGAGCAAGAATGAAAGTTCAAATCTAGAACTTTCTGCCTGCTCTGAGATGCTTCTGGATGACTCTTAACACCTTGGGAACTATAGTGTCATAGTGGACACGGTAGGGGTAACCAGTATAGATAGGATTTAGTATTGTGATGGTACCCTTGAGGAGAGCAAAAGGTGATCAGCCTTAGGGTCATCCTTCTATGTTCCATGACTATGGACCTCTTTTCCTCAGTATGACTGACTATACTCTATAAGATAGGGTAGCAGGATAGGGGACAGAAAAAGTCACCCCTCAATGAATAGATTCATACCTTTTGCATAAGATCATAAGATTAAATAGTGCCTTGTGTGATGGAATTGAACTGTTAGGCAAAATGGTCATGAAGAAAGTAAAAACAGATTTTAAAGAAAGATGCTCTGCAATAGGTCTTTCTTGAAAAAATAGTTAATCAGAATTCTTGTTTCTCAGCCATATCAGAGGCAGCTTATCCTGCAAAAGTCTCATAATTGGCAATTGTAAGTTATGCTGTCTGGTCAGTACAAATATTCTGCATCCCCGGAGTATACCCTGGCAGATAGTTTTAAAAGAAAAGTATTTTGATGCTAATAATACTGTAATTTGGAATCAATTCTCACATTTCTAAGATCCTCATTAGATCTGTTTTCAGTGGCAAAGAATTCACAATTTGCCTCTACGGCAAATGCATGTCAGCGTTTCCTGGAGCAACCCAAAGAAAAGCATTGTGGTGAGGAACACGCTCCTTTCAGCAGAGCCCTTCCTGGGGCTCTTTATTAAGGGTCAGACTCAACTACACTATTTTCACCATACACTTAATTGGATGTGCACCTACTGACACCTTTGCTGGGCAATTTGTTTTATAAAATACAGTACACAGCTAGAAAATCACCAAAACAATCTCGTAGCATAGCCGTTTGTTAGGAAAATTTAATCGGAAAAGCAGACTTTTTTTTTTCTACAGACATGACATTGAACATTCGAAAACACTGTTGCCCTTTCACTGAAAAGCTAGCATTTCCCTCCAGATTTCTGATTTTCATATTCATGGGGCCCCAGAAGGCTAAACTTTAACTTCAGTCTCAAGGCTATATAAATATTTATCATGAACAGAAAATTAAAGAAGAAATCTTAGTGGGTTTAGGCATCAAAAGAGATTTGTGGGCTGTAATAAAAGCATACTGAACTTCAATGCCAGGGATTTGTGTGCTGTCTTGTGTACCTCTCTCCATCTTCCTCCACTCTATGTTTTTACCGAACAGTCTTGAACAAGTCCCATATGCCTCTCTGGCATCAATTTCATTACCCACGAAGCACAAATGTCATACTAGACGATTCTAATATTCTTTAAACCATGACAATATGTGATGGTAACAGAGAAAATTATAAAACAACCTGACTATACATTGTGAATGGAGAGAAACTATTGCAATTCAAAACGCTAAGATAGAATCTGTCTTATATATGACATGAAACAAAACTTGATTTTAGGGTTCGGTGAGTTTCAAAACTACTCACCATTTCTTCAAGTCTTACATTACAAAACCAAACATTGAACACTTTAAGATAAACAAAGGAGCAAGAAAAGCATATGTACCTTTGTGTTATTCCCTTGTCTTCAAAGCTGACATGCTTAATTCCAATAGAATGAATTTGATTCAGTAGAAAAATGATTTCAAACAAGTGCTGAGAACTAAATGAATGTTCATTATCAATAATAAAATACCTCAATAGTAGCTATTATATCACTTTTAGACAACCAATGAATTTTGATAGGTAAAGTTGAATGAAATATATCAGAACACTGTGGCAGAAAACTGAAGTGCCTCTCTGTGCAGAAATGAAAATACAATTGAATATGTTTAGAAGAAATGAAAAACTGAAGGGGATAGGTAAACTACTTAAGAAGATTTTGTTTCTTGTGTGCTTCTAACCAGGCAGGAATCTAGAAGCTGGCTTTTCACATATTTTTCATATGAAAGTGGCATTCTAGAATCAATACAGGTATCGAACCCACCCACATGGGACAAGCAGACTAGGAAGAGTATGACATTGGGTTGGTAATGAACAGGTAGTGACTATTCCTGGTGGAGGTTATTTTGGCAAGGGAAACTATATCTCTTGGAAGAAATATTACAGAGTGGAAGATTTATAGCAACAGAGACTTGTCTTGGCCCATAATTTGCAGAGCCTAGCACAAAGTATGACTGCAGGGGCAAGGGATAATATCTGATGGTAAAGTCTTTGCCTAATGTGCACAAGACTCTAGGATCAATAACAAGTATCAAAGTGAAAAGAAATAAATGAAACTGAAGGACAACTTATTAAAGAAAATAACAAAACATTTCTGGAAAGGGCTGGGTGGATGTTTCAGTAGGTAAAAGCACTTGCTGTACAGCCTGGGGATCTAAGTTGAATCCCTGGCACCCACATAAAAAGCCAGACTTGGCTGCAAATGTCCATAAACCCCCAGTATCAGGGGCAGAGATAACAGATTCCATGAATTCCCAGGTAAGCCAGCCTGGTCCAAATGATGAGCTTCTGGTTCAGTGAGAAAGCCTGTCTTAAGAAAACAAGGTAATAAAGTAGACAGTAGAGAAAACATCTGATGTTCTCTGGCCTCCAAATATGCCAATGGAACATATACCCACACATTCACATTCATACACCATGCATACACACATATAACACACATCATCGTTATCATCATCCTCATCCTCATCATCAACAATAACAACAACAACAACAACACACACACACACACACACACACACACACACACACACACAATTTCAAGAGGGCATATAACATGAAATGGAGAAAAGGTCCTTCCAATCACAGGTTCTTTGGATCTACACAGTTCTCACACTCATGAGTCTGGTCCCATAGGGAGTTCAATGCTCAGGGCTTTGGCTTAGTTCGGTAGACTACAGAAAGGGGTTGCTGGGAGGTAGATCCTGAAGCTGGCACCTACTTCTGGTCCTGCTCTCTGCTTCCTGAACTGCCAGGATGTGAGGAGATGCTGCCTCACATTCTTGCCACCATGAACGGGGCCACTTGGGCTTACCTTCCTCACCACAGTAGACTAAGTCTCCCCCAAACCATCAGTCACAATAAATCATTCTTCCCCAAGTTTTTCCTGTCAAGCATCGGCATCAAGAAAGGTGACTGATGCACTATAAGAGCGTGAGCATGTTGTGACAGAAGCATCAACTCTGCTTGGGTCTAAGGTCCATCAGCTTTGGATGGGACCTTGTCTCCCAGTTCTTCAGGTCCTCAGGCCTCCATGCTCAGGGTGAAATTATACAGTTGGTTCTCCTGCTCTCCCACTCACCATATGCACATCTCAGTGCTTCTTAGCCTCTGTGACCTTGTGAATGGATTTCTCCATATTTCTCTGGGAAGCCTTGACGATTAGTGGTTAGGACAGTCTTGCTCCTATTAACACACAGGTCCCTCGTTTTCAAAAGTGGGAAAGAGGCTACATTAAGAAGACTGCATGTGATATTTAGTTGTGTTCAGTTCACCATGGAATCTGGGGGGATAAAAACATCTGAATAATGAAATTAGAAGCATTCTCCTGGAAAATGAGTTCTAATTTGCTTGCAACCCATAACATATAATTTTCAAGAACACAGGGCACTATACTTCTGTGTGGTAGTAAATCTAACTTTTGTTATCATCCATGGCTATTCCATTTTATTCTGATTTAAAGCCATTGAAAAATGAACTCATGCCCTTTTCTACCATCAAAGGTGAAGATTTCTGAAGTCATTAAATTACAGGGCCATCTCTTTCATATATAGAAAACTGCTCAATTTTCAATAGTTAAAATTCAAATTATGTATATTTTTGCATTTTGGTTATTCAAAGTAATATGGGATTAGTATAAACTATGGTTAAAGCTTCTGAATTTCAACCTTTTCCTGCAGTAGTGTCATGTGAACTGAAACTCTGGAGCAATGCTGGGTAGTTGCCTCCAGTCAGTCATCAGAGCTAGTGGAGCACACCAAATGAGGTCGGTCGGATAGCTGTGGTGAGCACATTTTTCACTTAGGCTATCTTCAACGGGTTTCTTGGGAGAAAACCACACTTGTAAGTCTGGGAATATCTGCATACACTCTTTTAAGGCAGCAGCTAGTAGAAAAGGAGAAGGAATGTAAGCAGGAATCCATGAAGCAGGAAACAGCTTCAAGGGCTTTCCTTGGCTGGCTTGTTTCGTTATCCACTCAACTTAGGACGAAGCAACTACAGCAGTAATAAGTAGAAGAGAGGAAGGGCCTTTCTAAATGTAAACCATGCGCTGAAAACCCCATGGCAAGCTGAGAGCAAGGCCTCGCTGTAAGGCTGATGTGTGAGAGGCCAAGGGTACAAACACAGGCTTGGATTCAGAAGTTCAAAACCAAGTGAGAGTCCCAATAATGGGATCAATTCCAAGGACAACTGAAGTCTAGGTCTTACACCTGGTTTCTCTTAATTTGACCCTCAGAGAAACCACTTGGTACAACCCAGGAATGAAATGTAGCATTGTGGGTACACAGCACTCACACATACAGAGTAACTAAAAAGATCACTTATATTTTAAAACTGAGTACGTGGTCTTCGCCATGTAAGAACACACAACTTGGTTATCCAATACTAAATTGTCAGCCCTGAAAACATGCATACAAGTAGCATTACACAGACTGAGAAGGTTGCATTAATGTATTATGTAGTTAGGAATACACACACACACACACACACACACACACACACACACACACATATAATTTAAAAAGGCATCCATTGAGTTTGAAAAAGAACCAGGAGGAATATATATGAGGATTTGGAGGGAAGTAAGAGAAGGAGAAAATTATGTAAGTATATAATACTCTCAAAAGATAAAATAAATAATTTTTTTAAACTAGATATATGGATTTCTTTACTGTATTTACTTTCATGTGTACACTAATAGCCATTTTAATAGAGCTCATATTCTATTGACTCTTTTTTTCTCTTTTTACTATGGGTTGAAAGTGTTAATTAGGAAACAAAAGATTCTATGTGGATGTTTTAATTTCCTAGTTATTTTCAAATATGTTGACACCTGAAATATGGATTTTTCTGCCAGAACAGCATTGCTTTTTATCTGTTAACTAATAATGTACTGTATTATACAACCAAAGCTATTTCAAAAGGCCTCCAGGCGTCATTTTAAGTACTCCTGTGTTTTTATTAGTAATTTTGTATGTACTACTGAAACATAGACCAGAAAAACATTCCAATGTCACAACAAGGCAACAAGTTTCAAGAAACAGTCTACTACTTATATATAGCATTTATATTATATATAATATATTATTATAGTACATATTATGTTAGATATACAATATAGCATTTATATTCTATACAACACATTATTATAATACATATTATATTAGATATACAATATAGCATTTATATTATATAATACATATTATATTATATGCACAATACAGCACTTATATTTCTTCTCTTGTTTGCTTTCCTTCATTTTCATCTTCACAATAGTAAACTATGCAGTACTGGTGTGATGAAGTAGTGTGGGGTGAGCTAATTCACTCGGCTGTCATCCTCAGTGTGACTCCACAGCCATTTCATGTCTAAGAGGCCTCATTTTAAGAACTGGTGGAAAGGTGGCAGTGCATAGAACCAACCACTGCCTTCACTTAATCTCTAAGTAAGGAAGTAGAAGGGACAGGAAGGGTGTTAGGAAAGGAGGCAATGCCAAGAAGAGTCTGACCGACTGGAGAGAGTGTGCACTAGGAGTGGGGGGTGAGCAACCCCAGAGCGTGAACAAGAGGATGGACTAGGATTTATCAGTAAGACTTCAGAGATGGAATAACTTTAAATAACACAAAAATTCAAAATGTGCTCCTCTAGGAAATAGTATCAGGAGCATGCTGCATTCCAGAAACCCCACAGTTGACAAGAGAATGTGGACTGAAGAAGAGACTTTTTCTTTCTCTTTCCCCACCCCACTTTACTGGGAGACTTCCCTTGTACAGTCCAGGGTGGCTTATAATCCTCCTTTCTTATGCACCTAGGTTATGGAATTACAGGTCTGTGCCATCATGCCAGCACTTAGACCAGGCCTCTTGAATCTAAGTCTGCCAGGCCACTATCCCTACATCCCTCAGCCTTTAAATGCATGCTAATGAGTCTTTGTGCCCTTTTGGGTACGATTTTGTTTAGAATTCTAGAAAATAAAAGTTTCAAGCACTTCTCGTTTTTTAAACCAAGTAAGTCCTTATATACTTAACTGGCCAAATTAAGACTCAAGGACGACAAGATTCTAAACGCCACCGTTTTTGATGCTCTGCTGAAATGGCTTTTCAAGCCTTCCTCTATTCTTTGAAGAAATATGATAAAACAAAAATGAAAATATGTTCAAAGAGAATTCATTTAGTGGTTATATTGATGTCTTGATCAAACAGAATGAAGTTCTCCTTCGAGTTGTGTCTTTCCTCTTTGTTAATGTCCCTCATTTACAAGCCGTACACTCTCAACCCATGCTGCTCTTTCTGGCATCACTTCAGGATCCACGATTACAGTGAGAGAGAATCACTAAAGAGTATAAGCAATCTTTCAGGAAAACTCAAGATTTTCCCGACTGTTGTTATAGTCATTCAAACAGAGCTGTCAATCAAAGACAAGTTCATCAGTTCTGAGAAAGTCCATTGGCCATTTCAAGTCCACATAAGCTGATGATCTGTGAGGTCTAAAAAGAGATTAGCCCCACCAGAAAGAACAGATATCCTAACATGCCAGTGGTCTGTCTCACAGTTAAGCTAGCAGCTTTGATGTCACACAGGTCTGTCAATTTAGAGTGCTTAAGGCCACCTGAGCCAGAGCTGTGGGGATATCCCAAATACAAATTGGAGGTACTCTGGCCAGCTTGAGCATGGGAAGCATGGCTCCCCCAGGCCTTGCCCCTCTCCCCCATGCCCTCTACCTTGCTAAAAACCATTAGATTACATTCCTAAAACCAGCCACCAAGGTCTAGTCCCTTATTTGGCCACTTCCTCCTCCTGAGGCTGACTACCAAGGTCCAGCTATCAAAGTATTAAAGTCAAGCAATCAAAACCCTCTTTGGCTCATTTAATTAACATGCCCAATCAAAATATACCACCACATCCTGGCCCATTCTAACACAGACCTCCCCGTTTTTCTCTTCTCAAGAATTACACCTGCAAGTCATTTGGTACTATTTTTTGCCTGAGTCAGAAAGCAGCCACTTTAATTTTTCTTACCTGCTTAATAAAGGATCTCTCCCTCCATGAAAATGGGTGTTTGGGTGTGGTTTGTGCCCAATCTCAGATCTGGGAGAGAACCTCTGCTGTGTGGAGAGTCTCCTTCACAAATCCACCCTCCAGGAGCTTCAGTTTGGTTTTTTTTTGTGCAAGGCCCTGAACCTCTGTGTGTGTTTCTATTTTCTTAACTGTAACAATAACACCTACTTTTTGGCTTGTTATAAGAAGAAATCCATCAATTTCCATTGTTATATACAGCCCTTAAATAGTGCTTGGCAAATAGCAGAATATGACCCAAGAGTTTACTGCCCCTAGAGTTCCTCTTCATACTCTTCCTTCTCATCCTACCTGCTAGGCCTTGGCCAAGAGGATGAACATCTTGTATTCCTAGTTTCCACATCTGGAAACTCAGAATAAAAATACTGTTGTGGTATGTAGTTGTTTCTAGTCTATTCAGCACCCTCTCTGTCCTTCCTCATAAGAATTTGATGTTATTCAGGGATCTCTCTTTTACGTGGGCATAAGATACAAAACACTCAAACTAAAGCCGCTGGCTCCTGCTAGTAAATTTTTTATTGATGGTCCAATTACTGCATAACTAACAGATCTAAGTTGAGCAGCGTAAGATATATTTTTTTTCTGAAGAAAGATTTTATTCCAGGTATGGCCAGATGGTTCTAATTTCCTTAAACATACTAAACAAAAGGACATATTTTCTGATTGGATCTTTCCCACTGGATAAAAACAACACTGCATATAACCTAGATCCATCCAGCAGTCAACATTTGATTAAGAAATCAATGTTGACACATAGGAAAAGACACAGTTGGGAACAAGGAGACACACCAAAAGGCCTCAAAGAAGCTAGTGAGGAATTTCTAAGGAAAAAAAGTAGAAAAACAACCAAAGTCCAACCTTGGTCATATTTTAGCCATGCCTAGCTCTGGCCTATGCTTTATTTCTGAATGCCAAGTTTCCTCTAGGAAGAGAGTTCTTTAAAGCAAGCTCAGACTTCATGACACCAGGTTATGCTGCTTTCAGCAATCACCAATCCTGTATGGCAGAATTTCATGTAATGCAATTACGGAAAATTAGGGTAAAAAGTTAGGAGTCGCTCTTGTTTAAGGTGACTCACTAATACAAATCTGAAACTGGGAATTGAAAGTGAACTCAAGGCAAAACATTTACCCTCCCATCACATGCAATATGGTTTTTTTCTTTCTAGGCTTTTGTTTATGTATTTTAGCTCTTTTTTTCATACTAAATCTAACTAGAATTTTTTTCCCAATTGGCTTAAGGCCAACGATCGGAAGAGGAAGCTAGGGAAATCAAGCCTCCAGTCTTGATCTCTAATTTCCATGAGCCACTTTCCCACGAGGGCCTAGCGAAGTTCATTTACCAATTAAGACCTTCCCCCCCTCCAGCTGTGGGCCACTTGGTCAGTGCACCAGAAAAGGAGAGATGATGAGTTGATCCCCACGCGAGGATACTAAGTGACTTTGCTTGCTCACTCACTCATTTTCTCTCACACCCATTTACAATTCCAACAAATATTTGCAAATTATGGTATAAAAGTCACCTTCTACAGAGCATTGAATAAAACAAAATCTATTTTTCCATGATGCTCCATTTAATGGGGTTGGAGGGGGGATAATCACTGGTGATTGTAAGCCATCTTTTTTGGGGGAAAGAGGACTTATTTTTAGGATATGACATTTCCTGTGATGTAAATATTCCAGTCAGCCTAACTTAACAGCTTACCAAACGTCTGAATATTTAGCAATAAACCCTTATCAAGTCAGTGCAAGGAAGCTCCATTCTGGCAGAGGAATTAAATAATGAATAACTGAAATATGCAGTCAGCAAGCTGGAGTAAGCTTGGTGGAGGAAAACAAGACAAGGAGAGGGGCTATGACAGACAAGTTGTGGGGCTATGACAGGCAAGGAGTGGGGCTATGACAGGCAAGGAGTGGGGCTATGGCATGTTGGCCGTGGATAGAGAAAGCACTCAGTAATAACCTGGAGAAAGCAGGCCTCACTGACAAGGCCGTGTCTGACCACCGACGTGACAGTGGAGAAAATGAGCCAGATAGTAGGAACAGCAGTGTCTCTGAGGATCAAACAGTGTATCCACCGTGGATGTCAGTCTCGGTCAAACATTTCAGCCCCGTGTGCTGTCACTTGTGCATTTCTTCACGGGCAGTGTCTGCACACAAATGGATTAGATTTAACAGGTTGGAAATATTCACTTCCTTTAGTTTCAGTAACATGCCCCTTTGCCCATCAGTGCACACTCCCAAAAATTTTATATTGAGTCTCTAGAGTTAGCCTGAGAGCCTCTTTCTCCCTGCTGTTCATATATACCTGTCAAGTGAACAGAAGGCTATGAAATTCATTTCAGAGCTAATACAAAGAGGCAGACAACGTCTTATGTGAACTGTGAATGGTGTCCAGACTTTCATTTCACATACACCTCACGATAATCAGCAAATGTTCACCAAGAGAGAGCTGGAGAAGGTATGTGGGTACAAGGGAATTAGAAGGAACTTGAAATTAATTACTTAAATCTAATTATGGCAAATCAGAAAGATATCCAGTTTATTAATGATAATCACAACAACTGTAGGCTCTGAAGTGTTTTGATTTTTATGTTTTAATTCCTTCATCTATAAAATGAGAATATTAAAGAAGATGTTTATTGGTGACTGTGTGGTTTAAATAAATTAATATATAAAGAGGCAACAAACCAATTTATATTAACTTTGTATAAAATATAATTCATCAATAGGGAGCATGTGATAAATATTTGCTTTTTATTTTTGACTGTTATTATCATTGTGATTTTGTGTCAGATACTATAATGTCATTATATTGTCCCCATCTGATAGATAAGGAAGAAGAACAAAAAAGAATGTTTAAGAAAGTGCCTTATGCTCAGAGTTAAGATGTAAGATCAGGATTCAAAACCAGATAGTACATTCATTGACTTATAAAACAAAAGTATGCCTATATCCCCTAGAAGGTTCTCTGGTTCATGAGAATTGGAGATATGTGGTTTTTCATGTTACTGAATATTTATTTGTGTTTAAGTTGAATGAAGAAGTACTAATAATACCTCACATATGGATGAGAATATTGAGTCAAAAATTTAAATAGCTGGCGTGATTCCGTCCTGCGTGTCTGTTCTCAGGAGCAGTAGGCAGTTTCGTCCGTCCGACTTCTCCCACACCGAAGTGCGCACCTCCACCTCATGGAAGACTCGATGGACATGGACATGAGCCCTCTCAGGCCTCAGAACTACCTTTTCGGTTGTGAACTAAAAGCTGACAAGGATTATCACTTTAAGGTGGATAATGATGAGAATGAGCACCAGTTATCACTAAGAACGGTTAGTTTAGGGGCAGGGGCAAAAGACGAATTACACATCGTAGAGGCAGAAGCAATGAACTATGAAGGCCGTCCAGTTAAAGTAACACTGGCAACTTTGAAAATGTCTGCACAACCAACAGTTTCTCTTGGGGGCTTTGAAATTACACCACCTGTGGTCTTAAGGTTGAAGTGTGGTTCAGAGCCTGTGCACATTAGTGGACAGCACCTAGTAGCTGTTGAGGAAGATGCAGAGTCAGAAGATGAAGATGAGGAGGATGTAAAACTCTTAAGTATGTCTGGAAAACGATCTGCTCCTGGAGGTGGTAACAAGGTTCCGCAGAAAAAAGTAAAACTTGACGAGGATGATGAGGATGACGACGAAGATGATGATGAGGATGATGAAGATGATGATGATGATGATTTTGATGATGAGGAAGCTGAAGAAAAAGTTCCAGTGAAGAAATCTGTACGAGATACCCCAGCCAAAAATGCACAAAAATCAAACCAAAATGGAAAAGACTTAAAACCATCAACACCAAGATCAAAGGGTCAAGAGTCTTTCAAAAAACAGGAAAAAACTCCTAAAACACCAAAAGGACCTAGTTCTGTAGAAGACA
Source organism: Peromyscus nudipes (assembly GCA_902168325.1). Lineage (NCBI taxonomy): Eukaryota > Metazoa > Chordata > Mammalia > Rodentia > Cricetidae > Peromyscus > Peromyscus nudipes. The sequence goes on along the minus strand of CABHPH010133826.1, from coordinate 43,421 downwards.
TTAAGGCAAAAATGCAAGCAAGTATAGAAAAAGCGCATTGAACAGTCCTGGGCACTACTGGTAAATTAAGCCCAAAGATGGGGAAAGAGGAAAAGGAGAAACAAATATAGTCCATACTGAGTACCATCAACAATCCAGACTGAAGTCTTCTATTTTAATCTCAATCCCCTTTCCTGATTGGCCATCCATTCCCCCCTTGCACGCTGGAAGCAATCTCTTATTTTCCTAAAGCATTTTTCTTTCACTCTTGTGATGCAGAGAACTTGACTGCTTTCGACACTTGTGCATATGCCTCATCTCTGACCATGTTTTAATACCTTTGTATCCTTAGCTGCTCAATAAATTTTTGAATGAACCAAAAAAAAATTAAATAGATTATCCTGGCCATGCAAGACATAAATAGCAGCACCCGGACTCAAGTCCCTCTATTAGACTCATCACTGTGCTCTTCTGCTCTTCACAGCTATGCTACTAAGCTGCCAACCCTAAACTTAATGAGGAACAGCTACATGTCAGTTTTCATTAATCCCTTTGGTATGTGCATCAAAGCCGGGGGTTTTATATGAATGTACAATAGCTTCCTCTTCTATTAATTATAACTTATGAACAAGAGCTCAGTGAGAATATGAAGTTGGGTCTCCAAAAGCTTGAAGGAGTCAGTTAGTTTAGTTACAGACCTCTTATGCTATTCAGTAGTGGGCAAGTGTTTCGGGGAAACTGTAGAACTCTACCATGAGATTAATCTCTAAACCATTTCTGATCAGTGTTGGGCACGACTGATGAAACTAGAGACATGAGAATGTAGAACAATGGCTTGAAAAAAAAAACCCAAAGTTTAAAAAATATCTTAGAGCTATTAGGGTCCTTGCTGCTTCAAAGCAACCATTTTCCATCTTCAGAAAACCACAGACAGTTTTAGACACCTACCAGTTCTCATCATTCTCTCACTTCCCACGTCTTGCAGAGCAGAAGAATGTGTGTCTTTGGCCTGAAGGCCGGGTCTAAATAAACAGAGCATCTCTCCTAATGAGACATCCTGGAGCCTGGTTAAGTAATGCAGTTGGCTGTTTAGTGCTCGGCGATGTCATGATGTCAGTACAGCTTCAAACAACAGACTTTCATTAGTGAGTTGTGCAGTCGAGCATTTTTTACAGAAGTTTCCCCACCTTTAGGGGTCAAGGTCTCAACCACAGTACTGGTGGAAGCAAATCCAAGTTTTCTAGAAGCCAGGAGGGAGATATAAATAAATGAAGCAGGCAGGGTGTAAATAACAGAGAAGGAGGCAGATGTGGCACTTGGAGAGTGTGGTTCTCCTCAGTACCCTTAAATGAAAGAGGTTGCTATTTGGCTCCTGCTAATGATTACCATAAGCAACCGTTCATTATATCTTTCAATTATTTACATCCAGAAGCCATACATTGGAATTTTAGGTGAAACTTAAAAATCTTCATGTCAAAACTATTAAAATATGAAATAGAGTTTTGTCAGGTCAGTTGATAAGGTGCTTGGTGTGCAAGCATGAGTGCCTGAGTACTGTCTCTGGAACCTATATTAAAAAGATGGTCGGTGCTGGGGAGGCAAAGCCAGGAGGCTCTCAGGGACTTCACTGACCAATCTAGTTATATAAGTGAGCTTCAGGTTCACCGAGAGATCCTGTCTTCTAAAATAAGATGGCGAGTGATAGAGGAAGACACTTGGCACTGACCTCCCGCAGTGCACACATGTGTACATATACCTGCTGACCTCACAGTACAGCCTGTGAAATAAACACACAAAGCAATGGGAAAGATTTGGTCCCTAGGTATAGCCTTTTACAAACCAGATTAGAAGACTATCTATACATAACTATGAGGAATATCATAATTATTGATGGATATGGAAGACTTCTAACTTGAGAAAGAAGCCAAGGGTGCCTACTATTTCTATTCCACTCAGTAAGACAGGAGAAGTCCTACTTATTGATAAATGCAGAAAAGTAGCTGTTGTAAGGAAATAGAGAATAACAATTCTCATTTTTGGTATGTGACTTGATTACAAGTATATAAAACTCGCAAAGAATTTATATGGAAACTATTAGAACAAGCAGAGTGACTTAGCAAGTTTTATGTTTATTTATTAATAACATGCAATTAGGATAGGAAATTTAAAATACTGTTTATGAAATCTCAATACACCTCAAAATAGAATTAAATCTACAGGATGACAGGCAAAAATGTTTTCAACAACCTATCAGCTTTACCCCACTAGAAATAACCAGTTTCTCTCACATAAGACCACTGCTAATATCGCAGTCACAATTTTATTAGAGTTATGACAGCAGCCACAACCAACATGACATGAAATAATAGAACATATGCTCAGCTATTCATTCATTTTCAGTATTTTTAACATTTCAAAAGTATCAAAAACTGAAAATGAAGCAGGGTTTGCCTTTTCTTCCTTCAGTTTCTTTCACTGGCTGTGTGTATGTGTTGCCTAGGAAACTGCTACAGCAGGGCACAAAGCTGCTGTGCCGTCACCCTGAGTCGGGCATAGCTTTCAGTAGTAACATGTCAGCTCTCAGCTCCAGCAGAACGGCCCTGGTGTAGCTCACTTGGTACCAGAATCATTCACTTCCAGGAACCAGTGGCTGCATGCTTTGCTGATAGCTTTTGGCAGTAGGCAAGAAGAGAAGAGGGTGATAACAACAACTAAGAAATAAGACATAGGCAAAAGCTAGCAACAGTGGCCCTAAGATAAAAGGTCAAGAAATCACAGCATAAGAACAAGATGTTTACTTAAATGGCCTTAGAAACCAAGAAAGAGTGCACCCCGGAGTACCTCTGGCAGGTGGCAATGTACCTGCTATTCACTAAAAAGTCTTGGAAAGTAACAGGGAAAGAGGAGAATTATAACCATTCTATGCCAAGAACCATGACATTGTTTTCATCATTTTTAATTTGTTTTGCATTCAGAGGTCATATAGAGTCTAAAGAAACCAACTTTTTCCCTTAAGAACACCTACTTATCTAGCAATGAAGTTGCGGTTAAATCTGAAACAAAATCTATTATAACCCATTTCACATGGTTCATAAAAGACATGCTTTGAGACATGGGTAGAGCAAAAGGTGGTAAAGACCATTGTACACATAGGAAGCCAAAAGTCCTATACTCAAGCCACTGGCAGGGCTGTAAAATGATATAGGATATAAGAAGTTAAAAATAAAGTTAGAGGACAGATCAGCAATGACCTCTAATGCCGAACAAATGAATTGGTTTTTACTCTATAAGCTGCTGTCTAATATGGCAGCCATGAAATACAGCAATGTGGGTTAATACATTAATACAATTAATTAATACAATGTGGGTTAACACTTAATACAAAAGCATCCTTGCAAAATACCTTGCTAATAATTTCATATTGAAACACATTGACATAATATTTTGGATACACTTGGTTGTGTCTATTTTTAAAATTAATTTTACCCAAATAGTTATTTTTAATGTGGCTTCTGAATAGCCGAAATTATATTTGTGGTTCATATTTTGTTTAAATTGGTCAGTGTGAGATATCATGTAAAGTTGTGCATAAAGGATGGGGGAAAAGGATGCTTAGACTGAACTTCTCTCTGTCTCCTTCTCTCTTAACCCATATTATCATTATTTTATCTTACTTGTTTACTCTAATACTTTTATTAGACACACGGCTCTCTCATCCTAGAAAGAAAAAAAAAGAAAGGGTGGGGGAGTAGTTTTACTGAAAACTCTGCCCAGAAATAAAGATGGATTTCTTCATCTGAGTGTTTATATGTTACAAAAAAAAAAAAAAAGGAACCTGTAGAGAGCAAACGAATAATGTGGCTTTGTAAGAAAAACAGGCTTCTGAGGGCTTTATCCCCACCCCCAAGAAAGAGCAGTCAAACAGGGAGTTCCTATGGACAATCACAGCCAAGAGCAACCACAGTAGTAGTCATCCTGTGACTCACTCTTGCTTGCCATATTGTGCTCCAACCGACCACTCTGACCTTGGTATTTCATTTGGTACTGAGAAATTACTCACCTCATCATCAAAATGACAACCACCATAACACAGCAGCCTTGCTAAGCCTGCAGAGCCTCAGCTGGTTTGTGGGAGAGTCAGTATAAGAAGAAAAGGATGAACAACAAACCCTTGGCTTGATTGCTCTTCAGGCTATTCCACTCTGGTTGGGCTTCATCCTTTTTAGTGTACATAAAGGTCTCCAGGGCACATGGGTATTTTCCACTGACATTTTTATTCTTCTAAGACAAACGGAGAGAGTAAGGCACAGATGGAACATACAGTCCAGAAACTTCCTGAAAAACCTGACCCAGAACTCTATTCAGTGAACTGGCCAAGCATTTTCAGGGGTTGACATAAGATGGAGAAGAGTCACTAGTTGGACAGATGTTAAGTAAATGGCATCAGGTTGGGCAGCCAAGAAACCAAGATTCCAGCTATCAATCTGGAATGAAGAGGTTTGTGTAGATGCAGGGAGTTTCTACTTGTCCAATACCTTGGCATCAAATAGAGACTTGTTAAGTTCACAGCCCTTGTCCTTTGCCTTTGTTCTGGCACATGACAGATGAGATACCTCCTCCTACACACTGAATGTCTGTGTCAGCTCTCAATCCACATGTTGAAATTTAGTCTTGAATGAGAAGGAATTAGGAGGTGGGCCCTTTAGTAATTGATTGGGTCATGAAGGCAGGAATCATGCCTCATGAGCACTCTAACAGAGGACTCAGAGCTCCTCTGACCCTTCCCCATGACAGGATGTAGCATGAAGATATCGTCTGTGAACCGGGAATTGGGCTCCCACCGGACACTGAATCTGTTAATATATATTTTCTGGCCTTCAGAACTTCAAGGAGGAAAAGAGTCTATTGTTTATAAGCCACTGAGTTGGGGGACAGTGAGGGAGATACCATGATGGAGGGAGGCATGGTGGGGATGGGGAGGGGCTGGGGAAGTTCCCAGGAATCCACAAGGATGACCCCAGCTTAGACTACTAACAATAGTGGAGAGGGTACCTGAACTGGCTTACCCCAGTAATCAGATCAGTGAATATCCTAACTGTCATCATAGAGCCTTCATCCAGTAACTGAGGAAAGCAGATGCAGAGATCCTCAGACAATCACCAGGCCAAGCTCCAGGAGTCCAGAGAGAGAGAAGAGGGATTCTCTGAGCAAGGGGCATCAAGATCAACATGGGAAAACCTACAGAGACAACCAAACCAAACTAGTGAGAACTCATGAACTTTAGACCAAAAACTGTGGAGCCTCCATGGAACTGGACTAGGCCCTCTGCATAAACAAGACAGCTGTGTAGCTTGATCTGCTTAAGGGCCCCCCTGGCAGTAGGATCAGGATCCATTCTTGGTGCATAGCCCACTACCTATGGTGGGATGCCTTGCACAGCCTTAATGCAGGGGGAAGGGCTTGGATCTGCTTCTACTGAATGTATCAGACTCTGTGGACTACCAATGGGAGACCTTGCCTTGTTGGAGGAGGAATGGGGGGGGGTAGGTTGGGGATGAAGGTGGGAAGGGTGAGAGGAGAGGGGGATCTGTGATTGGTATGTAAAATAAATAAAAAATTCCTTTAAAAAATTACCATGTAATGTATTAGGTATCATTAGGTATCATTACAGCATTTTCAGTTACAGTGTATTTCAGCACATTCTCTTCATACATCTTCTTCTTCCAACATCCCTTGTGAGTTACCTCCAGTCTCCCTTCTGCTTTCATGTCACATGTGTCCTTATATCCTCTTCCTACCAAGTCTGAGAACCTCTTTTTATCCTTTGTTGGTCTCCTTCCTACTCTTTTTATTCTTTTTAGGCTTCATCCACATTCATAATTATATAAAAAATGTATGCACTATAAGCTAGGATTTGCTTATAAGAGAGAATATATGGTATTGTCTTTTGAAGTTTGAGTCATCTTGCTTAATATTTTCTAAATCTATCCTGTTTCCTGCAAATTTAGCCATTTCATTTTATTTTACAGCTGAATAAAATTCCACTGTGTATATGCACCAGATTTTCATTATCTGTTCATCTAGTGATGGCTATCAGGCTGAGCCCATTTCCTTGCTATTGTGACTAGGGCTGTGATAAACATGGATATGCAACTGTATTTGTGGTCTGATATGAAGTCCTTTGGGTACAAACCTAGGAGAGGTACAGCTCTATTATATGCTATTTTCAGTTTCAATTTTTTAAAGAAAGCGCTACAGTGATTTCTACACTGTCTGCCTCAGTTTACACACCCACCAAAAGTGAACAGGGATTTGCTATGTTTTCATAGCATTTACTATTGGGTTTTTATAAGATAGCAATTCTAACTGGAGTGAGATGGAATTTCAAGTAAGTTTTCATTTTATTAGTGGCCAAAGAAATTGAACACTTTAAAAATGTTTATTGGACCTATGTGTTTCTTCTTTTGAAAATTGTGTGTAATTCATTGGTCCATTTCTTGATAGACAGTTTTATGCCATCCTCATGGTTTTGCACAATTAATATTATAGAAATGGCTATACTACCAAAAGTAATTTATAGATTTAATGCAATGTCATCAGAATTTCAATGATAGTCTTCATGGAACAAGGGGGAAAATAATCTAAAAATTCAAAAGACCAGAGAGAGTCAAAGCAATCCTAAGCATAAGGAATACTGCTGGAGAGATCACAATGTCTGGCTTCAGACTTTACTATAGAGGCACAATGACAAAGATAGCAGCGATAAACATGGATGGGCAAGTATCTCTCTGGTCAGATATAAAGTCCTTTGGGGGTAATCCCAGGAAAGGCACACCTCTGTTGTACGGTACTTTTAGTTCCAGGTTTTTAAGAAAGCTTTTAAGAAAAGAAAGATTTTCAAACTGGCTACCTCAGTTTATGCACCCACCAACAATGACCAGAGGTTTCCTCACATGTGGACCAGTGAGATATAAGAGTAAACCCATGCAGATATGGACAACTGATTTTTAACAAAAGTATCTAAAATAAGCTGAATATAATGAAGCCCATTCAATATATTGTGCTGGCAAAACTGATTTCCATCATCAGAAGAACGAGAATAACCCCATATGTAGTTGGAATTTTCTTAGAGCCGTCAACCAGCTCCCAAATAAAGGCACAGAGATTTCTTACGAATGCTTGGCCTTAGCTTAGGCTTGTCCTACTAGCTGTTTGTACTTAATTTAACCTGTTTCTATTCATCTACATTTTTGCCTTGGGGCTTTTTACCTTTCTCTCACTCTGTATGTCCTACTTGCTTGCTTCCTCCATGTCTGTCTAGCTAGCCTCTGTCATCTCCCTGTAGTCTCCTTTTCTTTCTTTCTTGAGCCTAAATTCCTCTGCCTATACCTCCTCCCTCACTATTAGCTGTTTAGATTTTTTTTCAATCAGGCCAATCAGGTGCCTTAGGCAGGAAAGGTGAAACAGCAACACGTCTTTACATAATTAAACAAATGCAACACATCTTTACATAGCTAAACAAATATCCCGCAACACCCATACCGCTTACCAGAGCAAATCAGTTCAAAGTCAATCAAAGAGCTTAATTAAAAACCTGAAACTACTCAAGGAAAACTCTTCAAGATGCAGATATTAGTAAGAACCCCAACAGCATAAGAAGTCAACACAAGAATCAATAAATGTTATTACATCAAATTTTGGAGTTTCTGTACAGCAGAGAAAACTATCAGCAGGGTGAACAAATATCTCCAGAAGGGAGATCTTTACCAGATGTACTTCATATAGGTGTTTAACATATAGAAGACATAAAGAGCAAATCAATAAATGTTATTACATCAAATTTTGGAGTTTCTGTACAGCAGAGAAAACTACCAGCAGGGTGAACAAATATCTCCAGAAGGGAGAAGATCTTTACCAGCTGTACTTCATATAGGTGTTTAACATATAGAAGACATAAAGAGCAGCAAAAGTTCAACACCTTTAAATCTGGCTAACATTTTCTGAACATAATTTTCTATGTAAGCTTTTGAGAGGAGACTAAAGCCAAATGTGAGAATGCCAAGGGGCACAATGGCTAAGAGAGCTCAGTAGACCAGTGCCCGGGGTAATAAAAAAATTCAGCTTCACTCTAAACACTAGAACTTGGAATTTGGCTTTTTGTCTACTAGGTCAAGAGAAGCTGTAAAACTTCTTGTTCTTAACAGAGTCCTCTGTAAGGAAAGTATAATACATTTCAGTCTGGACATAGTCTGACTTAATGCCTACACGGTTCTCAAATAAAATATTAGCCTTAGAAACCTACACACACGGCATTTTACATAATTGTTGCATTATGAAAGAGTTGGTAGATAAGAATATATGGCTAAAATATGTGGGCTCGTTAATGTTCCTAGAAATTGACATTTGTTTGATTTCTAGGAAGGAGTAAAGATCTGGAGGGGAAATAAGACATTTCTATGACAGGAATTAGCATCAACAAAACACAATAATCAGAAGGGAGAAGGAAGCCTTATAAAATGCCTTGTTTACTACTTTCTTGGGACAGAAGAATTTAGTTGAAGTGACCTAACCAATAAAACAAGAAGGAAAATTAACAACTAGGTCTTGGAGGTCTCAGAACATCAGTGGGAAAAATCAATTCTCATAAGTGAGCAATATTATCAAGGGAACAGTAAAGTTAGAGCTAGTACCATAATTCTGGGATTACACTTCTGCTGAATTTATCATACACAATCATTCCTCTATGTCTGTTTCATGTCCATGAACTCAGTCAACTGCAGATCAAAACTATTCAAAAAGCAATTTTGCCTGGAGGCAACACATATGTACTCTTTTGTTATTACCACCTAAAATATACATTGTCTCAGCTATGTAACAATTTAATAGCATTTACATTGTGTTTGGTATCATAAGTAATCTAGAAATTATTTAAACTATGCAGGAGGATACAGAGTAGTTACATATAGTTACAGAAAAGGGACATGGATATCTTAGTATTTTGGTATCTGAGATAAACTGTAGTATAAACTGGAATAAACTGGGTACTGAAAGATAACTGTAGGGCAGAGAAAGGCATTTTTAATTTTATACTCAGCAGAGACCTTGGGATTTTTATATTTAAAAAAAAGTAGGCCTTGCTTAGTTTGAATATTAATAGGCCAAATATCAAATGAATGAAATCAATAATCAAAGTAAGGGAACAGATGCAAGAGAGAAAAAGTAGTCCCCATCACTGAAAAGATTCTCACCTAGTTCTCATTGAGCAATTTGCTCTGTACACAGAATGAAACATAGAGCACCTCCAGCCTGAGCAATGGAAAAGATGTCTCCTCAGCAGCACTACTTTAGTTCCTCCCTCTGTAGCTCCGCAAACTTCTTGTAAGGAAAACACATCTGTGGCTACTAATCGCCTTTTCAGTTGGGGTGCCCCCTTTGCCCAAAGCTACCTCCTTTTGCCCAAAGCTACCTCTTGCTCTTTTGGGAATTTTAATGATTTCCTGTAAAGCCCTTTTTGTAGACGAGCTAAGGTTCTGTAAGCTAAGTGTCGTCACCATGCAGTGTCACCAACGCACAGCCTCCCTTGGAGAAATCTGTGGAGCTGAAAATGATTTCTTCTTACCTTGTCTGACAACATGAAGAAAAACAGTCTTTGTCATCAAGTAGTATTGCTTGAAGAAAGCCTGAGACCAGTAAAGTAAACCCATGATCCCTAACTGGGCTTCTTAAGTAGGAATGAATGAAATTTAAGTTCACCATCAAATTGTTGTTACATAAGCTACTTAGTGAAGTAGTGGCCCAGAATCCAAACAACCTGCATGACAGAATTCCATTTCATCACAGGTTTGGGTCTTTAAAGTATAGTGTGTGTTTTCAGCTCTGCAAATAGCAAGCCTTTGAAATATGAGTGGAAGCTGCATCTATTAGCTGCTATTGTAATAGTGAGAGAGTGGCTTCAGAATCTAAAAAAATAGATTTTTTTTTGAGAAAACTTTCATGCAAATGCTGAAACAATTACTTTTTATGATCCCATCTAATCCACTTAAGTCTATGCACCCTAAATATGTAAGGTCAAGATTCAATGGGATTCATACGATCCATTTGAATACAATTATTTCAACAGTGGGTGTCTTTGTTCTACAACTCTGAAGAAAAACAAGGACCTCAAATTTGTTTATATGGAGGTCCATATTTTGGTTTAACAGTGAATATGAAGATAACTGTACCCGTAAATTGGTATTTTATCTGTCTTAATTATTCATACGAAGAAACATGGAAGTGGAACCTTAGTAGGCTACAGAGAAGCTATCCCAATGGAGAAGAGACTCAACACGTGGTTCCAAAGCTTTAATATTAGCCTTGACAAAAAACACTTCTTTATGAAGAACAAACTCCTTATGGCCCATGATTATAGGAGACTGTAACATCTGCATGGATTTGAAAAGTAACTGCATATCCACTTATAAGTGGCTGCAAACACAGATGGACTCCACTTCACTTTAGAAACACTAGAAGGCTCAGATCTTACAAGAGCAATGCCATGTTCCCAGCCAGCCTGTGTCAGCCAGCACTGGGATTACTTCAACAGGACTGATGGAGAAATCATGGCCAAAAAGAAAGAGTAAGGGGAAATGAAGGACTTCAAGAAGCTGCAATGGAGATGGAATTCCAGTCCAAGGAGATGGAATACAAACACTGGCATGTGCAAAAGCAAACTCTAAGAAGTGATTGGAAAAGGAAACCAGCCCATCTTTTCCCTTAAGTATAAAGGAGGCCACCTGCCAAGATTCAGAAATGGAGTGACAGAGGTGTTTTTAAACAAAGACTCGGGGAGAAAAAAAGGCCTTATTTAGTATCTTTTACATAACAATACTTTGTGTAGTGATCAAGAAAGAAAAAAGGATATTTAATATACAGCAATGAAGCTTGGAAAAAAATTAGGTAGTTGAGATAAGTTCACCCTGCTGGATGGATGGACACTTGCTCATGTCTTCATACAATGGATGAACTGTGTCCCTAAGAGAGACCAAAGTATAGCCTAAGGTGAACCTTCAAAATCTTCATTTGAATCATCTCAGACCCTGGTTTAAATGCGGATTCTGATTCATCAGGCCTCTGATTAGGCTGTGGCTGCATCTTTCTAACGAGTTCAAGGTGATATTAATGCTCAGACTCCTCTTGCCATGCCTTATATGAAACAACCAGAGACAATGAAAGTGATTGGGACAGTCATCCTGAATAAATTGATTTACTGGGTACGTGCAGCAGGATTCACTCCACAGAGGTACGGATGCAGCAGGCATCATGAGCGAGGAGCCATTAACAGCAGCAGGTTGATTTTCCCCACATGGTAATCTCTACTGACTGTTTTCTGATTAGAATTTCATTTTTCTTGCATGATTTTCTCTACAGTGAGCGGTGCAGGTTGGTCAGCTCAACCCCAGCAGGCAGGCTGATGCCTGGAAAGAACCGGGCTTTGAGTAGGAGCTAACAGGAGTTATTTGATGTTATGAGTTGTTATTGTTATTGTTGTTAATGAGTAGGGAGAACAAGAGTAGGATGGAAACTAGCTATCAACAACAAGGGTTTAATGGTCGGATTTGTGTGTCTCAGATACTGTGCTCAGGCTCTACACACAACTGATCCATCTTAAAAGTTGATGTGGTTACCCTTGTGTTATAGATGAGGCAAACCCCATGCTTTAGGGTGGGGTTAGGAGACTGAAAACCCATCACTGTCTGGCTCCATATCAATTTTAGTTTAGTTAGTTAGTTTGTGTGTTTGTTTTGGCTGACACATACAATCCCAGTAGGTGAAGAGATTTTTCTGTTATAATTGTTATTAAGGTGGACACTTTGGAAATGATAAGTATTTGTCTTTGTTATTACAGAAGGCTTATATATGTGTTAATATTGTTTCTCTTATGCATTTGGGTACCAGAAATCTGACTTTATGAGTCTTACTAACAGATAGTATTGATTTTTTGAATCCAAAAAGCTGAAGACTAAACTCCTAACTATGGTAAAGTCACCTGGGATTGCACCCGATCACTTATTTTAAAAAATCCAGCTCAGATAAACAGAACATTTCTGACACATCCACACCCTCAAGCTGCTGATAGTTCTATTGGCTTTTCTAGAAACCTTTTTACTTAATCTATGAATTGAATATTGCCTAGACAGTTGCCTTATAAAGCAAACTTAGGTTGTTTTTTTCTTTCTCCCTAGCTTTTCATATCATAACCTCTAGGACAATCATCCCATTTCTACTGCATGCACCATAGAAAGTGAATGTGATGAAAAAATGAACTTCCAATGGCTTTAAGCACATGGTTCTATGGATGTTGTAAATGGCCAAGCTTACAGGTTAGTAAAGATCATGTCATGAATACTCATGTCAGCAGCCTCCTGTGATTTCATTCACCTTAAGAATACTGTGTGCCAAAAGCAGACGCTTGGAAACTGAGGACTGGGAGAGGCCATGTGGTTCCAAGCACATGCCTGATGACGGAAGAGCCTGATAAAAGATAACAGGCAAGCTAGGTGAGTGTTTAGTTACAAAGAGAAACTAGTTTCGAGTAAACTAACCAGAATACAGAAAATCCAGATGGAAGTAAGATTCAGTATGGGTGGTGTTTTTCCCTTAGCTATCTAATACAAAACGGCAGTGACTTTAATCTAATTCTCATGCTGAGAAGGAAGAAGCATGTCCTGCCAGTCCTCAGCCCAGCCCAAGAAAACAAAGGTTAATGTTTTCCTGACATTCTTGTAATCAGATGCAACTTTTTGGCTTGGCATTTTCTAAGAGGATTTCTTCTCAAATTTCCATTTGTACAGAACACAATTATTTGATTTATTTTGATTATTCTTTATGTAGTATGCATATTCTGATACTCTAGAGAAATGTGAAACTCTTAATTAAAGGCTTCCTGCCCCTGAAAATATTAATAAAAAATCTAAAACCCTTACATTCACATGGTCAAAGCTGAGGGGGGCAGAGAGCACCACATGGGGCTGACTAATGAGGGTCATGGGATTTACGTGCCTTGGCCTTTACTAATGTAGCCCAGAGGACAGAGACAAGTTAGGAAGACCCATAAGTCCACTACTATCACCCCAAAGCCCTCTCATAGTGGAACAAGCATAGTTATCTCTGATGATGATCTAAATTAATACAGAGCAGGAGCAGCAGCCAATGGTGAAACAATTCACACACTGAAGTGATTAAGACTGGAGTCAGCTGGGCGGTGGTGGTGCATGCCTTTAATCCCAGTACTCAGGAGGCAAAGGCACACAGATCTCTGTGAGTTTGAGGCCAGCCTGGTCTAAAAAGGAAGTTCCAGAACAGGGTCCAAAGCTACACAGAGAAACCCTGTCTTGAAAAAGCACCCCCCCCCCCAAAAAAAAGGACTGGAGCTAATTCATGGTATTATCAGACACCTCCATTCCATTCTACCCATCTTACTTTGTCCTTCTTGTTACCTTTTGATGCATTTTTGCATTCTTCCTTCTGAATGAATTTAATTTAGTTCCATGAATAAACAACTCAGTTGATAGTACAGCCTTGCTCCATCAATATCAAAGCATATGCAGATAACCATTGGTATCCATGAGAAATTGCTTCCAGAACCCCTAGGCATATAAAAAATGCACAGATGTTTGAGTCCTTTATATAAATGGGTGCAGTACTTTCATTATGGCATATTTATATATTTTCCTATGTATTTTAAATTATATTTTATATCTTGTATTATCTAATACAATATAATTACTATGTAATTTGTTATTACATGATATTGCTTAGAGAATAATAACAAGAAAAGAGTCTGTGTATGCTCAGCACAGAAATATTATAAATACACATTTTTGATTTGTAGTGTATTGGATCCATGGATGTGGAATTCACAATGATGGGGGATCACTATGCAGCCTCAAGAGACTTCATGGTGATAACAAGAGAAAAGAGTTGAAAGAGCAGTAAAATGGTCAGCATAGATTTATCACGTTATTTAGCCATTCTACTTTGACAGGGTACCAGAAATAGTTTTGATTAGACATCTATTAGTCTCAGAATTGTGTTTCTCCTCCTGTCTTTTCTTCTCAATATCTGGGAATACAGGCATGTGCCACCACACCTTCAATGATTGGAATTAGTTAAAGCTGAGCAGTGAAGATGTGTCCACTTCAAAGGGTATAAGATGGGCAATAGCACACAGAGAGCCCCTGCTGAGTTTTGTTGATTTGGAATGACTCAGGTCAAAATTCTTCTTTCAAAAAAACCCAAGAGCATAAGGATAGAGCTGAATTGGGCAGTGCATGCCTCACATGTGCAAGCCTTCTATGTGTGCCCCAGCACCAGAACCCCACTACACAAGAAAACTGATATTGGACAATATGTGGTAATTTGAATTTGAGATGTACCTGTATAGTCATAATCATATGTCAGGTGAATTGTTAAACTGGGCAACCCCAAACTACTTCCACTTCAGCAACACACACACACACACACACACACACACACACACACACACACACCCCTACTTCAAGTTCTTGCTATAGGACTGAGGTTTCTCAATAATTTAAACAATAACATTTCAAATAAATCTCATGAATAATTTCCTTTGTGACACAAACTATGACTCAGGAAATGGGGTGATTCTAGATCCAGTAGGGTGGTGTTTGATTGTTGTTGCTGTTGTCATGTGTATGCAGGTGTACCAGTGAAGTGATGCTGGGCCAAGAATGAACATAGAGCAAAACAGGTATTTCTATGGCAATGAATATAATGATATGGCCACACCACTGAACAATGGTGAATAAGATAACATAGGTGAAACCCATGTAGCAGACCGTGTCATATACGAAAGGGTGGTGATGCTGGCCATGCCAATGCACCTACAAAGCAGGAACAGTACTTTGGGATTCTGTCATCTTTGATACCATGTACCCCTCAAAGAGAAAATAATCTACACACTTTCAAATGCAACACCCCTGAACTATATTTACTCATTATCCTTATCTAAGTAATTTTTCATTGGTATAGCAAATGCTTTAAAGGAAGTGCCCTTATAGATCTTGTAGTTTCAATGACACATTTTTCTTAACTTCATTTTTTTTAAAATACTTTTGCTGAGCTACAACCTGTTCTTCATGGAGGTGTTTAAAGGAAAAGTTTCTTGGAGTGATTAGTTATTTTGCTAGACAAGGCAGAAAGCTTTGGCTAGAGACAATGTTCATAACCTGCCTGGAAATGTGTACCTGGCTCAAAACATGAGGACTGAGCAAGAAAATGTAGATGTCGCTGTAGTTGGTTACTAAACAACAACTATAAGAGCAGGTAGGCCAGTAATGGTGGCTATCTCTAAATATAGCCATGATCCCTAAGAGTCCAAAGTCCTGCAGTTGCTGGTAGGAGAGTAGTAATCATGTGCTCTGTTCTCTGTAGGGAATTGCAGAGCTCAGAAATGATCTCTTATATTGTTCATTAGTTCACCTTCTAATAGCCTACAATATTCATCTCTATTGATAAGTAAGAACTGAGCAAACAGAAAAACAGATGTTAACTTACTTGACCTGGGTTGACTGGGTTACCTAAAGGCAAAGCAAAAATCTGGAAAGAGTCCTGTATCTAGTCCAATATTCTCCTTACAGCTACTGATTATATTTAAAATGACTGCTACTGAACATTTCACTCTCTGTGTTGGAAGCTGATGTATTCCTGATATACTTTGTGTCTTTATTTATAGAATCGGAAAGCCCACATGCATAAGCATTCTTCTGTGAGGCAATAAACACAGAAGGCAGGAGAAATCAAAACTGGGTTTCTGTTCCACAGGCCTGGGGATGCCTAATATAACAATGAATTCTTCCTGCTCGGTCCTCACAGCTTGGTTCTCAGCAGGTGGATTTCTGGCTTCCTCACCACCTCACACAGCTATGCTCCCATGGCTCAAATTTATAAAAAAGAAGTTTGAAAAGTCTTCTTGACAAGTGCCAACCATCTAATGGAAAAAAAGAAAGGAAGGAAGGAAGAAAAAAAGGGATGGATGGATGGAGGGAGGGAGGGAGGGAAGGAGGGAGGGAAGGACACTATCCTGTTCTCAAGTAATATCTTCCCACATCATAGGTTGTTGTATTTCCCTCAGGACATTCTAGCAGCTGCTAAACACCTCTCAAAGATGTAAACAATACCCTTGTAGGGAGAGGCAGTCTTCTGAGAGGGAGAGTTGTCCTGAATCTTGAAAATTCTACACTAGCTTTCTGGCCTGGAGCTTATGTCTTATGTATCTGTATTTAAGAACTATTTACACAAATTATCTCATTCATGGAAAGTACAGTTTTCCCTCCCATTAGGTCTTTTTAGGTGTTTCTCTTTATTTTATACACCTATCCCATAGTTCATGCTATTCGTTTTCCCCTGTCAAATTCTAGGTCAGAGCTATGATTATTCTCAGCAAAGAAAGCCCTACCCAAATGCTAAAATAGATTCAGCCACAACGGCAGAAACCCAGCATTTCTCTTTGTTTGTTTGTTCAGTACCTTGTTGTCAAGGGTCATGTATGCCATTTTTTCCCACTTCTTTAAAAATAAAACATGGCCTACTTTTCTTTCAACAAATCTGATTTCAATGAAGTAAATAAAGTTACATTTCCTTTACTTGACCTATGACTGTTACTAATGGTCACAGGTCCTTCATTCATCCAAATAGTTGGCTAGGTAATAACAGCTGGTCACATAGCCTCCCAGTACACAGGGATTTCTGGAACTTCAATTTGCCTTCCCTTCAGAGAACACAGTGTAATTTAGCATGGACCAATAAAAGTGCCTGAAGAGGAAAGCAATTAGCCTTAAAAACTTAAACTATATAATACTAATTAGAGCAGAATTGCAATTTCAAATAATTTTATTTGGAGGAAAAAGTAAGATTAGAATTATTATGCTAATTCAAAATGAATCTCTTTTATTAAAACATCCAATTGCATTTTTATTTATTTTTTTTTGGGGGGTGTGCATACCACAGCATACATACAGAGGTTAGAGGACAACTTTTAAGAGTCTGTTCTCTCCTTTTATCACATGGGTCCCTGGAATATAACTCAAGTCACCAGTCTTGGCAGCAAGTATCTTTAGCTATTGAACCATCTCACTGCCCATCCCTTTAAAAACATTTTAAAATTAGTTATGGATCCTTTTTAAAAAGGAGCATACATATTATTCAAAGACCATTCAAAAATCTTGGTTGCTATCTAATACCAGGTGAAATTTTAAACTACTCATGGTGATTTATAGACACTTCAGCTAAATTATACCTTGAAAACCTAAGTAATGGTCTAGTCATGTAACTTAGTTGGTAGAATGCTTGGTAAGCATGTACAAAGCCCAGAGTTTGTTTGCTACCCTGCATCTCATCAACAAACAGTTAAAACTACGATCCTTACACCTCCTCACCCAGAGTCACATGCTGGTCATTTAGATCTAACAAAATCTTTCCTGTCTCATAAATATTATGCCTTACCATGGCACTCACCAAAGCTACCAAAACCCTATACCTACCCTGAGGTTCCCATTGAATTAAACCTTTCCTTATTTTGATGTTCAATTCATCTATTCTTTGGACACCTTCATATATACACATAATATATTATGTACACACTCACCTCTCCACTCTCTAGTGTCCCCTTCCCATCTTCCAACTCTCCCAACAATCTCCCACTATCATGTCCTTTTGTTTGTTAACCTACTAAGCTTAATCAGGGCAACCCCTCAAGAGCACCGGCATGGAGCTATCTATCCATTAGAGCATGGTTAACTCACCAGGGACTATATCATGAAAGGCAATATCTTCCTCTCTCCTTTGTTAATTCTCTGGCAAACATAATCCTATCCAGTCAAAACACTGGATATGAAATACCACCCTAGTCATGCCCACTTCCTTCCTGATTGTTTCTCTGACATTCTCTTTAGCAAGAAGCCTGTCAATGTGTACCAGCAAGGGCATCTCGTAATCCATTCCCACACATGTTGCTTTTCAAGACTACAGTTTGTTTTGTAATCTATCAGTTAGCAGATACATCAAGGTAGCATATCATTGCATAGCACATAGAGGAAAATGGCCCTGCTGGGTTTCCGCACAGGCAGTGCACTCTGATTTTCATTCTGAGCCCCTCAGCCTCAGTCCATCTCTTTTTACCCACAGTAAGGGACGTGCAACTGTCACTACAATAAAAACCCATGTCACAACAGAGGCCATGTAACTACTCACCTCAAACTCATCTTTAGCTCTATCATGTCTGAAATTGGATGCCAATTTGTTACACATTTTCTGGGGGAGATTTGACCATCTATTCATTCTCAGATAGGGAACAAATGATAGACCAATGACAAAATTTCCACCCTAGTGCTGCTAGGTGACTCAGTGAGTTTTCTAGACTCACTTACAGGAATATTCACAAGTTATTTACAATAGTGTGAGTGGCTTAAAAACAGATACATCACAGGAAGTCTCACCTTACCATGGGTGAGGACATCATGGAAGCTATATCATCATAGTAATGCTTTCTGTTAACCTTCCATTTCCTATAGACTGAGCACCTTCCAAGATCACATGCAGCTGGGATATCAGGAAAGAATAATGGGGAGTATCCTATGTAAGAATCCTGCGACTCCAAACCCTGTACCACCTCCTTGCACTTGAATGTTAATAGCCCTACTACTATCACCACAGACATAACTCTATTTTTTTTTGCTTACTTATTTCCATGACTATGGAGCCTAGCATTTTATAAGTTACCATCAACATCAGTTCTCTGATGGCTGGTGGCTGTGTCATGTCCAGATGAAATCACTTTATTTCAACACAGGACAAATCAAATTTCAACTCTTCCATTCAGTAACCTTCCACACTTCCAAGTGGTTCTCTTTTCTGAGCCTTTAAACCTTTGGGTCACAGCTTGTAAAATGACTACTAATGCCTTTCTTTTTTCATTCTGTTAGCCCATAACCTTTCTGAAACAAGGTCATATCCTGTTTACTACTTAGCCTCAGAATAATGGTTTTCAATTTCAGTCTTGGCCAGTGTGGTCAGCTATATTTTCCAAAGACAGCTATGCTGATATATCTAGGACATCTGCTCTTATTACACGAGACTTTAACACTCTTAGACAATACCAAACACGTGGGAGATGCCAATGCTTATTCCTATCACTTACCCCTAATATGAATGAACATAAGTAGCTACTTCATTCAATAAAATATGGTGAAAACAACAATTTGTGGCTTCAGAAGCTAGGTCATAAAAGATGTTAGAGGAATCCTCTTGATCTTTGAATAAAGGCCTCCATGGAGGGAAACGAGAGTCTTGGATGACAGTAGTAATTTGTCACACGAATGAGCTTTGCTTCAAATAGATTCTCCTTCTCAGCCAAGCAATTGGATAACTACTTCCCTAGTCAACACCTGGCTGCAAATCCATGACCCCTTGCATCAAGAAATTCACAAACTCTCTACCCAAACCAACAATGTAAAGTCATAAAGTCTATTGCTATTTGAAGTTAAGGATGATTTGTTTTAAAATGGATAAAGAATATAGTAGTTTCATTTTTTTTCAAGGCACAGGACCCAGGAATATCTAGTATACAAAATAAATTTATTAAGCACAACTGGAAACTCAGCTTGGAAAAAAGTACCTTGCAAAATAGCATGGGCTCCAATTTCTTTCAAAATTTTAAAGCCCATTCTAAAAGTTTAAAATCTTTCTTCTATGTAACTTCTTTCAGACTTGGGGCTACTGTAAATCAATTGCATAGGTCAACATTTTCCTCACTAAACCTGTAGTGAAAGAGAAAAGAGCCCTAACAATCATGGGGCATGACTGTTATCCATCTCTCACATACAGCCTATCAGTTAAAGCTTCATGTTCTCATCTGTCAATACCAAGTGTCTGAAAGGTGAAGAAAAAGATTTTGTCTATAAAATAACTGTGGAGAATTTTAAGGTGAAAATCAATAATTGCTCTCCTAATTGAATGTCCATTCTTGACAGTGAGCTGACAAGTAGGGGGCTTTGCCAGAGGGTTTAGATAGTGGTTCACAGTCTCTTCAGTGGCTGCTCCAAGTCTCCTTGTCTGAGTTATGATTGATGGGCCAGCCACGCTTCCAACAGAAGATGAGTGACTTGAAATAGAAGCTGCTGTTTCTCACTAACAGGTGGAACTGGTTAAATCAATCAGTGATGTCCCCTTGGCTATGGATTTTGTAATGGAATTTAACCCAAGAGGTTTATATCCTTTGCAGTCTCTAGAAAAGGGCTGCTCTTACCTAAACATACACTTGGTTACTTACCAAACCATAAGATCTTTCATTCTTCCCTCCCTATGCCTACTGCTGTGTGTGTGTGTGTGTGTGTGTGTGTGTGTGTGTGTGTGTGTGTGT
>CABHPH010133826.1:0-23007 GCA_902168325.1 Peromyscus nudipes | reverse complement strand
TGTGTGTGTGTGTGTGTGTGTGTGTGTGTGTGTGTGTGTGTGTGTGTGTATCTATTACATGACTCTATGTCATTCCAGTGGACAGCAATCTGATAGAAAATCCACAGCCGGCCGAGCAATGGTGGCGCATGCCTTTAATCCCAGCACTCGGGAGGCAGAGGCAGCCAGATCTCTGTGAGTTCGAGGCCAGCCTGGTCTATCGAGCGAGAGATCCGGGAAAGGCACAAAGCTGCACAGAGAAACCCTGTCTCGAAAAACAAAAACAAAAACAAAAAAAAAAAAAAGAAAGAAAGAAAATCCAGAGCCATATCTAGCCCCTACCACTTTCAGGCACTGTATTATAAGCTGGGCATCACGATTATTACAACAGCCTAGGCATAACAATCGCATGTGGAACATGTATGGCATGCTGAGTACTGGGTACAATGGTGAGTAATAATCATTTTGTGGATTTTATAGTCTATATACACTGAGAAGAGACAGATATAACCATAAGTCATCGCCAATTATTGTATGACAGGGCAACAAACAGCACAGGTGTGTGCCTGGTGCCACAGGAGCCCAACATCTGCCCCTTGATCTCCCTGGCCAGAGGTGTAGGCAGGAAGAGTTAAAAAGGACTACCCTAGAGAGAAAGACATCTGCACATGGATCTAAAGGGCAGTGAAAAGCAATGTTAGAGATTCTTGCACAGGATCCAGGAATTGACCAGAGCTGAAGTGGGGAGGAAAATATCAGCCAAAGAAATGACAGATGATGGGAGTTGCACTTCCAAGCACAGAGAGTAGGTAGGCTGGCAGAAGTAGTGGAAAGAGAGTTGGGGAGGGGGAAGGCATTCTGGGGTAGAGGAGAAACACAGAGACATCATAGGGCTGTTAGCTCTGAAGAATGATTTATTGTTTACAAGCAGCCTTTCCTGGGCAGATGAGTGTGGCACTGCACTATCTGAGCATAAACCACAAGCTGATTTCCTAACTGAGATCTTGTAGATTTTTCTTCTAGAGCATGAATGGTACATACGATTGTTTAATTCAAGAGAGTGGCATTACAAGTTGCTTTCTATAAAAACGAAAAAAAAAAACAAAACAAAACAAACAAACAACAACTGCAAAAACAAAGTGAGAGAAGAAGAAAAGGAAAAGGAAACACACCCTTACTCTAGTAGTAGCCCCAGGAATGCCACTGGTTCATCTACATCTCCCTCCTAAGCTCCCATCTTCCCCTTTAGAGTGATCTTTGCTACCAATGCAGTAGTTGAAGCCTTAAAATAATGCCCTCCCTGCCCCCAGAGGCATACAGTGCGCAGCCTCTGCCTAATAAGCAGACTTATATTATGGGCAGAAAAATGTTATTGTCACAAAGAATACAGGAACCTAAACGTGCAGATTTAGCAGGATCTGGCTATAGAAAGAGGTGCTTACATTAGCAGTTTTAGAGCTCAGGGTTTCCCTCCCTTTTTCATCCCCTTCAGAATGAACCTGCAATTCTCTCACTGTGAAAATAGGGGTGTTAAGAAAATACCATTTACAATGTGGGTATCCTGGTGTCATCCACATTATTCTCTAATACTTTGATCGGGAATGTTTGCAAAGATAATACCCACAAAAAGCCAACTGGATTGTGCTTCCTAGGAAATGGTTTCCTTATCTTGGCCTGCTAAAAATAAACTGGGGGTCCACTTCCAAATTAAACAGGGCATTGTGTTTTAACCAAAATCTTCAGGCTATGTTAACAAGTTGGTTTTATTGTCACTGAGCTTATTAGCTCTCTTTTTCAAAGAGGGGAAAAGCAAGAGTAAAAGCTTTTATCTGATTAATGTTTCAACATTTATTTCATTTTTGTATCCAGGAAAAGAAGTTTAGTGTGGTGGATGAAGGACTAATGAATACAAACAATATTCCTATTAAGAACCTAAGGAATAATCTTGGACAAGTTGCCACATATTTGATTCTAGATTCTCTTCTGGAAAATTTGAAAAGTCAAGTTTTAGAGTGTTAGTAACAAAAAATTAGTACATGTTACTTTACATTTCTAGACTAACCTAAAAGAATGTAAACCAAGCTAGCACAATTGAGGGATTCTTTAACTGTATATTGATTTTTCTCTGAAGTATAAATAGGAACATGAATTATAAAAATCAGAACTGTTTTTTTTATTTTTAAACTTACTGTGTACCACACATCATGCTAAACACTTTATAAGTATAATATTTTTAAACATCACCAGGTGGTATGAATGTATACATATGTAATAAAAAACTAAGGCTTAGTTATATTACAAACCTATACAACAGTCATGTGATTAATAAGTTGGTGAGTCATATCTCAAATCCCCATGTTTTACTGAAGACTGTGTAGCTACTCTTATGCTCAGACATTTGCTGACCATGCTCAGAAGAAGGGTCCCTTGAGCTTTCAAATTCCAATCCTAGAGCACCAATTGAAAGATGCTTCCTCTGTTTCTCTGATACCAGTGACTAAAACAAGAGAGTTACAATAGCTCCTCAATGATAGTACCCAATGAAGACTTCAATTTTTTCAAAACAAATGATCCATCAGCTCTTCCCTTATATAACCCAGGACAGGTACCCTTTCATTTTACAAAGACTTGAAAGTGAAACAACTTTGATCAGGTTCATGCACTGATTATTCACTATCTGAAAATGACATCTGAGGGATTAAAATTATATAACATGTAGAATAAATTGATGCATCCATCCAACTGGAAACAGGGAATTAAATAGCCTCATATGAATTAGAGAATACAGTGATTCCTATGCTTGGCATACTAACCCATCTGCCTTTAGTCATGGATGTCAGAAAGAATTTTCATTTCAATTAATTGATAAGAAATATATATTAAAATTGGGGTATTTAACATCTCATACAAGTTTTAAAGGTAAAACTCACCCTCCAGCTCCCACCAATATTCACCTCATATTTCCTATAATCAGCACTCCTTCATTATCTATACTAATGAGTTTGAATATGTGTGCCTTTAATAGCTTCCTCACTAAGTCAATCTTTCTTGTTGAGAGTGTAAGAAGTGTCTGAAGTCAGTGAGTCTGATTGGCTTGATTCACACCACCGACTTGCTTCCACCCGAGGACCCTAGGGCATTCAGTCCCTCCTCCTGAGTCTCTGTGCCCCCACCTCGATCAGACAGATGGAATGAATACCTTCTGAAGTTAATGAAGTGATGAACCTAGCTCATAATCAGCATAGAAATGTTCAAACTGGATTCAGGGCTGTTATTGTAGGACATCAAGGTTGATCTCTCTTTTCTTGATCTCCATGGCATTTGTGTTCCTTTAATTATAATTACCTGGCACCATTCTGCCACTGTCATTTTATTAGCAATGAAGCTCATTTAGACTAGGAGTTGGGAATTAGAACGCTCTTACATTACCTACCCAATTGTAGTTCTTTGTGTATCTTCTGGACAAGAATCCTTCGAATGAATCCATCTTAAAACGCACATATACACACAGAATATGAACGCAAAATAAGCAATTTCCTGTTTTCTCAACATAAAATACTAAAATCCCTTATTTAGGATTTGAGAAAGAAGTGTCATCTTAACAAATATTCTGTGCATTTACAATTAAGTCAGAGATGTTTTAGAAGACACACACACACACATACATACACACACGGGGGGGGAGAGAGAGAGAGAGAGAGAGAGAGAGAGAGAGAGAATCTTTAAACATTCACCTTGACAACAGGGGGCTGAACATATAGTTCACTCATAATATTTCACTGAATGTAAGGAACACTAATCTGTAGTTGTCCACATGAATCTGAGTCAGAAGTCATGACCAGCAGATAAAACAAGCACTTCATGGAGAGTATTTAAGAAGACAGTGCTTAGATTACCTAGGTGCAAGTTTGAGATTTGGAAAGCGGACCTGGCTTTGGTAAGAAATTGACTAACATTGCTGGGCGGTGGCAGCGCACTCTTTATTTATTTATTTATTTATTTATTTATTTATTTATTTATTTTATTTTGAAAATAATTTATTTAAGTAACTATTTGTGTTGACTGTGATTTCACAATATTGTCTTCTTATCTAATGTAAATCAAATAGTGTTTCATTATCTTGATTTTCTTTTTTCAAAAATTTTTGATTCATTTTACATACCAACCACAGATCAGGTCTTTAATCCCAGTACTTGGTTCTCTGAGTTCAAGAGCAGCCTGGACTACAGACTGAGTTCCAGGACAACGAAGACTATAATACAGAGAAACCCTGTCTAGAAACAACAAACAGACAAACAATCACAACAAATTTAACTAACATCATGTCATCACAGCGTCAATTGGAATAATTTACACACTTGAAGGTCTGGATCCCGTCCACTGCCAATGAGTAAGTTGTAATGTTCCCCCTCCACCCCCAATAACTTAAAAACTGTATCTTGAAGAGAAAAAAAAAGAATGAACAGAAGAGCGCTAAAACCCCTTCACAGATGAAGGAAATTCAAATGTTGTAAAAAACCAGTCATGCTGAGAGACAGCTGCGGCACACATCATTCAGCCTTCCACACTGATGCTACATCAGAAGAAGCTGCAGTTTGGGAGGCAGGCTAAGCAATGAGACAATGATCAGGTTCTCAGAGACTTCCTGGGGCTTCACTACCAGTCAGGGTTGGAGTCAGGAGAAGGAAAAAGGAGACTTTTTCTCCTATGGGCACAGGGCATGTTGTGGGATTTCCTAGAAAGCTTGGTTGATGTTTCTTCAGGAAGCATTTATTCTCAAAAATGAAGGGAAGAGTGAATTCCAAGGCACACAGGAGGTTAGGTTATGACTAGATTATGTTAAATTGTAGAGGAAATTACTTCTTCAAAATGTTGATTTTTGTTGTGCAAGAGTATAAATTTAACCTGTTGCACAGTTTAAGATTCCCCCAAAGCACTGGCAACAGAAAGATAGCGACAGTCCCAGGTTGGGGGTGATAGAGTCTGAGGATGGTAGATGCTGAGCAAAGTTTGTGTAAAAAGTTGAACACTTTGTTCATTCTGATGAAACATGTAGATCAAATTTCAAATGTTGATTCTGAATGACTTTCTTTTAAGTCTTGCTTCCTCTCATTTTGCTTGTATGTTTTGTCAAGACGTGTCAAATTTAGCCAGTGGATCTTTCTATTTCTTATGCTACCACTGAAAGTGATTGTCCCAAGAGAACGTATGTAGTTAGGTATAGACATTTTCAATTTGTACCTAGAGATATGAATAAACAAATTCTGGTAAAAGATACTCAATATCTTTATTTAATGTATGTGTGTGTGTGTGTGTGTGTATTCTTGTTCATGTCTATTCCAGTTCATGTGCATGTGTGTACATATATGTGTGGAAGATAGAGGACAACTTCAGGTGTATTCCAGGAATGTCACCTACATTCTTAGGGACAGGATTTCTAATCAGCCTAAGGCTCACCAAATAGGGTCAAATGTCCAGGGAGCTTCAGAGAACTTCTGTTTCTGCCTCCCAACATGGGGATGAAAATTGCCCAACACCATGCCCAGAATTTCTCATGGACTCTATGGATTGAGCTCAAGTCTCTGTGTTTACAAGGTAAATGCTTTACTAATGGGAGCTGTGTGTGTCCAGCACACAAGTGCTAATGTCATCACGGCACTCACTCCTTACTATCTACCCAAGCCTCTTTTCAGATAAATTCATTCCTCATTTAGATAGCCAGTGTTGGCATGCCTCTGGTACTCATTGGATCAAGGGTAGGCACATAATTTAAGTTCTCTTGGAAGTAAAGACAGTTGCTCTTCCTGCATCTTTCCTTTTCAGGGAACCATGTGGTCTCAAGGGTCACCAGCAATCATCAATGCACATGAAAATAACAAGACGTGGGATACCTATGTTGAGAGAGACGGAACAACTTGGTCCTTGGCAACATCATCTAGCTGCTGATGGTGCCAAGTTTGGGGGCTACTGCGCATCTCAAAAATAAGTTTTGTTACTGAATAAGAGATTTTGTCATTTAGGTCTGAAATATTCTGTTCATTCCTGGAGGAAGAAACTGCAGGAGAGAGCTACAAAATCTTCACTTAAGAAGACACTTCAGGAATAGGGAGGAAGCTGGATATGGTCAAGAAGTTCTGTACTTCCAATATACATGATCTATCTTTTCTTTACAAATGCAAAGTGTCATCTACAATCAAAGGTGCTTTGGAGCTGTCACATTCACTGAAGTTATGTTAGGTCAAAAATGCTGTCTTGAAGACCAGAAAAGTGAATGCATTCTTTGTGACATGAAAGGTAATGCCAGGAAGCATAAAGCCTCCTAAATCACCCATCCTTGGACTCAGAAAATAGAAAACATGTTAACAAGGCTCTCAAATTAGTAACTTTTCTATAAAAAGTCACATTAGGTGATTGCTTGATTCCATTTACATAGCTGCACTCCTTCAAAATTCCACTTTCAAAACACTTGCCGGCATTCTAGATTCAGTCTTCATTTCTTTGTTTAGAAGTGGGAACAATCACAATTCATCATTACCAATTGTACTCCTAAACATATATATATATATATATATAATATGTTTAAAGATGTGTGTTATTATATATATATATATAAAACACATTTTTAAAATCCATGTCTTAAATAAATATCACAAATGTAAGCTGCCACTTTAAAAGGCTGTTTCCTTTATTTTTTGTTGACTCTGTATCAATTTGTAATTTGGAGGAAATAGCCAGAGATTAGTATTATACAATGATTACCAACTAATATGCTAGAATTTAGACATCTATTGTCAGATATAATTTCTACCAAACAAAAATTATACACTAAGTGACAGCTCCTGGAAACATCACACTCAGAGCAAGCTAACTGTAAAAATGGCCATGGAGCATTTTATCATACCAACAGGATTTCCATAGAACAAGGCAGATTAAAAAGAATAGAGAATTAAGAGCCTTGAGATTGTCATCTCATATATGAATGTACTTCACACCCATGCTAATCTGCCAAGGAAGAATTTATAACTTCCCTGATGAAATCAAGGGCAAGATTAGCACTTATGGTTAAGAGTCTTTCTCAGATAGTCTGTGCAGGACACTTACAGAGCTTTACTGTAACTGCTTGTCTGTTTGCTCATAGACTAGAGTGGCTGCCTCAAAACACATGGTTACCAGTAATTGCAAGTGAACAAGTAAAACTCAAGGTTTCATTGACTCCCTAAGGCTCTTGCCAAAGGTGGGAAAGGTCAATTTGCTTCTTTGCCTATTTTGTGTTATTTGTTCCAAATGAAGCCCAGCCTGAGACTTTCACTGTGGCCAAGTATAGGTCAAGGTAGCCTCAAAGATGACTGTTATGTACTTATAGCTTCGAAATGACTGCAGGATTTGCTCAAAATGGTTGCTTATTTGCTCTCAATTGACTGTCCCATTGCTAACTGTATTTATTATGGTTTAGTTTTAGGCCAGAACTATAGTACCTATGACAATGTTCAACCCATTCTGTTCAGAAGTCTCCATTAGCAAATGCTGATGAATTAAAACAGATTACTTAGTCACTACTGAGGAAATTTTGCAAACTGAAGGAATTTCCACATAGAGGAAAAAGAAAAAGTGAGTCTATAGTCACAAGACCCAGAAGAACTACATGACTTACACAAGTAGCAAGTTTATTTTGATGTTAGAAACTGTACAAAATAGGGTCATTTACTACAACTTTTGCTAAAAACTTTATATTTCAAGACTTCATATACTTAACTCTGTCTGTATTAGATCTAGCTCAACGGTGATAGTCCACCAAAAACAGCTAATTATTGTTTTGAAGCCACCAAAAGGAACTTTAGAGTGATAGACTAATAAGTGTACTATTCGTCTGTAACTATTAAAATGAAAGTGTGTGTGTGTATATACGTGTGTGTGTGTGTATGTGTGTGTGTGTGTGTGTGTACATTTGCAAAAGAGCTCAATAAATCTCTATGTTTTTATTGTGCATGAGTTCTGTAGACCAATTAGTGTGAAATGCAATTTGCACTGATTCTTCAGGGCCGAAGGGAGCATACAATTACCTTGACTTGTTAATTTAGCATTTTATAGTAAATTGCTCATATTGAGTGTTTCTCCCAGTGGTAATAATACTCCCCCATAGGAACACAAACTAGGCTGTAATATCACAAACCTCTTCACATCTTCAATTTATACTACATTTTAAAGATCGTGGGGAAAAATGAGGACAGCTTGTACCTGTGTTAGCCACTAGATCCCTGTAGTCATCTTGTAAAGCTATGAGCGATGTCACACTTTTGACCCCTGTTGGATATGTTAGCATCATCACATAGGTAGAGCACCTGAGGTTTACATTACACGCAAATCCAATTCTGATGTTTAAGCTTTATGTGGGCCTGTAGTGGAGAAATGCTCAGAAGAAAGACATTCCAAACAAAGCCTTGATGTACATTATCTTGGCTTTTTCTTTAGTATTTAAAACTTCCGCTGTTTTCTGTATATCAGATTGTTACATGTTGTTGCAGGACACTTAGCTATGTAGAGGGTCATTTTACTAGGAATACATACTGAGAATACAGATCTGAGCCTCAGTTTGGTTTCATTTTCTCCTAGCTGGGTGACCAGGAGCTAGGGAACAATCCTGCTCTCTATTCTTTTATGGAGTTTTGTGAAGTCTTTATATGTAAAAGGATAGGAGAAAATTACTGAGGAACTATTCATGTTATAAACAATATTATCATTTTAAGCAAGCATACAAGCAATACTATATCTATCAAATTAAACTATTGCAGCATATTACTAGATACATTTTAAATGGAAAAAATAAAAATGGTATCAAATTCTATCGCCATGTTTTTGAAAGCTAGTTTTTCTCAGTGACTGGCATCGTACATAAATTAAGTAAATGAATCTCCAGAACACCTGATGCTCTGAGACCAATTCTAACATAAATAACCACATGCACTCATAGATGCTGGGCTATAGGAGACCCACTGACCCAATGGCTGCCAATATGTATTTGAGTAGCAGGAAAGACAGGGCTAATTCCCATTCCTCAGGACTTGACCTGGAAACACAGAGCATCAAGTCAGGGGATAGTGAGCAGGGGGGGGGGGACCGAAGAGAAAAGCTGTAAGAGAGAGAGAACACAGGCAAAACCTTGAAGGGGCTCATTGTGCTCCAAGAGATTCTGATGTCTAAAGTGGCAATGAGGTAAAATATATGCAAGCTCATGTTGCCGTGAATGTGGGGTAAGAATCCAACTGGTAAAGTAGTTCAGTCCACTTGAGATTCAACCGTATTTTAGCTTCTCTCTATGGTTGCAGTTTGTTGTTTACAACTAGATTCTTAGGTAATGTGACCACAAGTTCAAATTTTTTCTTTTTAAATTTCCAAATTTTTGATGACTATACCCCTGCTGACTTTTAATTAAAAAAAATTGTTTTCTGTTGTTCTTCATGTTTCAAACATAGTGCCATCACATTCCTGGGAAAGGCAGAAAGTGGAATCACTAATCGATCAAAATGCACACAGCCATTTTGGTTATTTGCCTTTATTCTCTGTTACAGTATTTGAGATACTCACTCATTAACTGCATAATATAAATTAATTGTAATTTTGGTGATAATAGATTATAAAAAGCGGTAAGAACAAACATATGATTGTATTCCATAGACTAGAAGTTAAATAGAGCTAAAGTGCCAACCAAATATGATGACTCAGGACTCTGATACAGATTTGGAATTCTTACAGAAATTCTCAATTGGAAAGAAAACTTCTTGATCTGACTTTCATTTTAAATTAGTTTGTTTTAGTTTTTAATTCCACATTTTCAAAAAGTTTGATAACATTGTATCCTTTCTGTGATATTTCTCTGTCTAAAAGGTGAAAAGGAGCAAGCCATTTCTTTTTAATCCCTTAAAACCTCTCTCTAGACTGTTGGGTTTTCTAATCCGAAAATGATAATCCCTTGTAAGGTAGGTTGGACACAACTACCTCCTGTCATGCACATTCTTAAAGCTCCTCCCCCATTCCTATTTTTCATCCTACAAGTGTCTATTGAGAGTCCTCATCTTATCCAGGAGAATTTGCTATATATCCAGATTATGATGGGGATGAAGAGGTGTTCTGCATCTCTGTTTACTCTCGGTCTTATCACTGATGCTGCATAGTCTACCCTTAGCACTTTCATAGTCCTTACTAACAGTGCGAAGTTCCCCGCAGATACTGAGTACCTAGAGAGAAACTCAGCACATTAAATCACTTGTAGCTCCAACGGTAAGAAATGAATTGGAGACACACTTCGCGATGTAGGCTTTAAGAACAGGTATTTTAAATTCCCAGCTGTGACAATTGCCTAGGGATGGGAAGACATATGGGGACCTCTGAGATGTCAGACACAGCAGGCGACCAACACAGAGGTCAGGAGGAAAAGATGTCTGAAGAAACAAGCTTACTGTTGTCTGTTGTGCCTGTCACACATGGTTATTGTCTACCATGGGATGTGAATTTTCTGTTGAATTTTACAAATCTGAATCTCAAAAAAAAAACAAACCAAAAAACAAAAAAACCTTGATTTACTTTTTCTAAGATAGTTCAACGAAGATGGATATGTAAGAAAATTATTATTGAAATGTATCTCTTATTAACTAAGTGATATTGTCCATACAATTCATTAGTCCCCTCCTCCTTCCTTCCTTCTTTAATTTACTTCAAGGCATGTTAAACTCAAGAAAACACACTTGAGGCTCCGCACTGTGGCCATACTGGCAATGGTCGAGAGAAAACCCGAACTGACCTACTCTGGTGATAGGATGGCCAAACACCCTAACTGTCCTGCTAGAAATCTCATCCAATGACTGATAGAAGCGGATCCACGGCCAGGCCCCAGGTGGAGCTTCGTGAGTCCAATCAGCCACAAAGAGGAGGGATTGTATGAGTGAGAGATGTTGAGACCATGATTGGAAAAAGCACAGGGACAAACAGCCAAACTAGTGGAAACTCATGAACTGTGAACCAATAGCTTAGGAGCCCCCAACTGGATCAGGCCCTCTGGATAAGTGAGACAGTTGATTAGCTTGGACTGTTTGGGAGGCCCCCAGACAGTGGGACCGAGACCTGTCCTTAGTGCATGAGCTGGCTGTTTGGAACCTGGGGCCTATGCAGGGACACTTGGCTCAGCCTGGGTGAAGGGAGGAGGGGACTGGACCTGCCTCAACTGAATGTACCAGGGTGGGCTGAATCCCCAGGGGAGTCCTTGTCCTGGAGGAGATGGGAATGGGGGGTCGATGGGGGGTGGATTGGGGGGAGGGTGGGAAGGGCGGGAGGAGGGAGGACAGGGGAATCCGTGGCTGCTATGTAAAACTAAATTAAATTATAAAATTTAAAAAAATATGGACACTTTATGAAAATCAGCTCAGCTTTTCTCTAGGTGCATGGTGCAGAGGCTCTGGAGGAATGGCTCTTCTGAATCAGTTAATGGAAAAGATACAGAGGTAATCTTATTTCTCAATAAGCTGCACATGGGTCTATGTGAGACATAGAGTAAATTACAGGGAACATCAGTATTCCACCTTCTTACTATAGATACAGTGACCTTTAATTCACCCACCCTCCCAGATTATCTCATTCACCACTTTTCAGGCATGTATTTTTAAGGTGACTTTAGACCTTCTCTGTGCTTTTCTGTTGACTATTATGACATGGACCTTTTTAAAAAGGAAAACTCTCCAGCTCTTTTCTCAGGCATCTCAATGCACAAAGTCAGGAGTTCTCTGAAATCAGACAGCTTTAATAAAATGATGAGAAATGTATTGGTTTGGCTCAAAAGTGATTTGTTATATAGCAATTTATTGTACTAGTAGAGTATTATTCCTGTCTCATGACCTGAGAGTGACTTTTCAATCCAAATCCAAATGGCTGAGTCTCTGAATATTCATGTACATTTAGCATGCCTTATAGTAGCAAGTGTTCTGAAATGTAATAAACATTTGTATTCATACAAAGAGCAAATTAAAATACAGTCTTTACATAGATTGAAAAGGAGGAGGAAAATGACTTTAAAACAGTAAATGACTATGACTGAGTTTGGCAAAGCCACTACTTTGATTATCAGTTAACTACAACACATTTGGTCTCTTGGAACAGTCTTTCAAATCACATGTTCATGAGGGATAAGCATGTAAGAACAGAAGTTTAAGTCATCCATAGAGCATGTTAGGAAGTCATGGGGTTCTCTGCCATACAATTCTTGGAATACAAAAAAATGCCTTTAAGCTGACATAATAAAACGAAGGCTAATGCTATGAAAGTGGTCTGAACCCACTGGACTAGTTCAGAAAGCCGAAGGATAATTTCCCTACAAGCAATTCTTCTGTAAAACTGCTACAAAGCTGTGCTGTCCTGTCAGCAGCCTTTAGTCCACTGAAAAATAAATAAAGCATTTCCACATAGCGCTGATGGAAGGAGAAAGTGCCAGACAAAAGACTGAGAGAATAATAAAGTCCCACTCAGTGAGACTTCTAGGATAGATCTTTAGGAAATATAACAAATAACTAGAGATTGATCGGTTAGAATATTATTCAGGTTTCTGACTATAACAAAAAAGAAATGAAAAAAAATCCAGTGTTCAGTGGCACGACACTATAAACACCACAGTGTTTCTTTATGTGGAATTCCATGTGGACTTTAGAGCTGTGACACAGAGTGCTCCTGTGTTATAGGGAAGGGCATCAGTGTTATGCTTCCGGCAAGAAATCATCTCTGTGACAATACATGCCACATTAACCCATTACATGCAAGTGAGTACACACACATATAGAAAGACACTATAAGGCTATACACAGACCAAATAGTAACAGAAATCATGTACTGGTGGTGGTGCCTGATGAGATGTTTATTTAATCCTCTTCTTGTCCACATTAGCTATCATGCATGTACATAAGGAGCGACTATTTTAAGACATTTAGCTCTCTCAGGATGAACTACATGTTCTAAAGCCATAGGTCAGACTTTAACTGGGCTACCCATAAGAGGTTCTCAAAAAAGAACATCCTCTGAGGCCTTACATAAGGAGATAAAGTCTATCAAAGAAATTATATTTCAAACGTTAAGGATTTTGAAAGTATTATATAGAAAACCCGGGCTTAAAATTAAACTGTGACAAAATTTAGGACTCCTTAAGGGAACTCCATTCCCCGAATTTATGAGCAGTTACGTGTGCCAGTGAGATAGCAATATGCAGCGCAGAGCTTTCAAACCCTGGTCTATTATGAGGTTGCTCATTTCTCAGGGCAATCGTACTTCATTCTGACACTGCTCAGTTACTCTCCAGGACAAAGGTGACGTTACTCTACATATCCTTTGTGGTCAGTCTGAGAAGATCATTTTACAAAAGAGGTGATAACTAACTTCTGGACTCTATTAACATTTCAAGGCTAGTTTTTTTCTGACTATAATTTCTAACTGAATCATAACATCATTAATCATGCATCCATCCCTCAAGCTTTGTCTGAAAGGAGCTTTGGTATACTAAGGATAACTTCCTTAAAATCAGGGAACAAAAATTTTCCACTGGCCAGTTACACCCATGGTAGCACTGCATGCAAGCATTTCATTCTGCGGAAACGCCCTTTGAGGATTTAGGGACCACTTTCACAGCCACTGATCCACGCTCTTAAGGAGTGACTAAATCATAACCAGCTAAGCGACTGTTTCCATTCCCTCTCCCACTAGACCTAAACATCCCTCCTGCCTTGTTTTCCACTGAAGTTTAATTGTTTTGGCCAACGCCTGCTGCCAACCTATGTCCCAAAGTACATATTCACTACCACCTTCAACATTCTGCTCAAACACCCCTCCCCACCACCTTGCCTTCACCCTCCAAATAGCATCATACTTTAGAATGTTGAAAGTAGTATCTCTATGACAGAAGTGACAAAGAATCCTTCTGTGTAGGGTACAAATGAAAAAGTAACACATGCAGAAGGAAAGCCCTGCTTAAAGATGGACCCAAGAAGCTGAGAGGGTTCAGCAACTCACTGTTTCTTCTTTGTCCTGTTTTACACCTACAGTTTCCACTTCTGACAAAATTCGTGAGAATTTGCAAATGACAGGTTTTCTTTTTTTAGTCAGGGTCTTTCCAGGTAGTCCTGGTTGTCCCGGAGCTTTCTCTGTAGACCAAACTGGCCTTGAACTCACAAAGATCCACTTGCCTCTGCCTCCTGGGCACTGAAATTAAAGCATGTACCATTACGTCTGGCGCAAACAACTTTTTGTTTCAATCACTTTGTAGTTTTTCTCTGATTGATATTTGGTATTTATTCCAGAATCCTTTCCTACTCTTTATTTCAAATGTAGGACAAATCTAACCATCATTTGTAATGTTATTTCTGTTGGAAAATAGCTCTGGAGTTACATACAATTGACTCTTGCAAATGAATTCTGAGAACCTTCCCCATTCATAAACAGACACTTGAATGCCTGAATTTTGCAACTAGCCGTGAATCTAGGCACATACTAACTACTCCATGAGCTTGGTTGAGTAACATGAAATTAAAGAGAGAATTCATATGTTCCTTTAAAATAAGCTGGCAGCTCTGTCACCCTAGAGAAGCTTGTTCTCTGCTTTGTCATCCTAGCTTTCAGGAGCGTCCAATGAAATCCCGACATCTACTAAATGGTACCCAAAAGTCCACTTCAAGATTCCAACCTGTTTCAGAAGATCAAAGGGAAAGAATGGATCTGAAACAAATGTGATAATCATGACTAATGGTAGGTGCTCTGTGGACTAAGGCTGCCAGGGGAAGGTGGGTGTGGACTTGGTGTAGTAGGCAATATCGCCTGGCTAGAAGCTGGGTGGGAGGAAATGAAGGAAAGGAGGAAAGTGGTATGCTACCACCCCTGCATCGAAGAGAAGAGACAACTTTTTTTTCTTTTCTTATTCCTTCATCTCTCCCCCTCTGCTCAGCGAGTGTGTGTGTGTGTGTGTGTGTGTCTGTGTGTGTGTGTGCCAGCATGCTCATGCCAGAAGTTGATGATGGTGTGTGTGTGTGTGTG
This sequence comes from Peromyscus nudipes, assembly GCA_902168325.1. Lineage (NCBI taxonomy): Eukaryota > Metazoa > Chordata > Mammalia > Rodentia > Cricetidae > Peromyscus > Peromyscus nudipes. The sequence goes on along the minus strand of CABHPH010133826.1, from coordinate 7,974 downwards.
TGCCAGCATGCTCATGCCAGAAGTTGATGATGCTGTTCTTCCTCAGTCTTTCTCCACATTATGCTTCGGGAAGGATCATTCCCTGAACCCAGAGCTCACTGACTATGCTAGGCTGACTGTTTGGAGACCTGCCTGTCTCTGATCCCTCAGCACTGGCGCAGAGGTGCACCACCACATCCACTTTTTGCATGGATGCCGGACAGAACTCAGGTCCAAAAGCTTGCACGGCAAGCATTTAGCTACTGAGTCATCTCCCATCTCTGGAGCACTTGCTACAGAATTTTGTCCTGTGCTTACTTCTCTTTTGTGTCTTTTCACTTCCCTTTCCTACATTTATTTGTAGCTTTTTTTCTCTTTTTCCCCCTTTACTTTGTCATTCCCCCTTCCCTCTCATCTATCATTCCTCCCATTTCTCATCGTTCAATGCCCTGCCCATCCATCAAAGACCCTGCTCTTCTGCCTTGTATCCAGCCTGAGATGTGGTTACAGGGCATCAATCACTGCCAGTCTGGCATAGGGATATGCGGGCACAGCATCACAGCAGCTGATGAATAGTGCTGCTGTCCTGAGATCAACAGGGAAATCTCTACCCAGCCTCCCTGAACTGCCTTTTCTTGGACCATGCAGTCCCACATGACTTTCATCCCCTCCACTGACTGCCTTAACATCGTTTGCACATTTTTACAGTAGATGTATTCTGTGACTTCTTCAACACACCCTTAGCCTCAAAGCCACCAGAGTCCAGTTTTAACCTCCTGTCTTGTTTCTACATAGTGACATGCACATCAGCCTAGATTCTGCAGTCCATTTCCCACCCATCTGCTTGGTTTTCCACCTGACATACCTAGATCATCTCCAGGCTCAAACACTCTGAACCAAAGGGCCATTTTCAGGGTGCACTTTCCATTTGTGTCCTACTAGGGGATCTACAACTGTGCATGAAATGATTTCATTTTGATTTTTTAACTTGAGAATAGGGCAATGGTTGCATTTGGTAAGAATTTTTCAAAGCTATAGTGGTGAGTTTACTGTTTATGTTATCATGATTTAGTAATATATTCATTCATTACCTTACACTCAGAAACGGGAATTTCAATAAATAAAATGCTTTAGAATACTCAGAAAACATAAAATTCTCACTGTCTCAAGCATTTCAGTGTATTTATTCTTATTTGTGTGAGTTTTAATCAACTGTATTTGGTAGGTAGTAGATTTGGTGAGATTTTATGTAGCTTTTACTTGTACTCATTGAACAGTCAGCAAAGGCTCAAATGATATACAAATAATGCCAAATTTCTGCAAAAGAGGCACATATATATGTATAGTGTGTGTGTGTATTCACATATGTGTGGGTGCATGTGTGCACTGATATATGTGTATATGAATACATGCATGTGCAGAGACCAGATATTAGTTATCATTGGAATACATGTATGTGTGGAGACTAGATGGTTTTTCATCATTACCATCATCCCTTTTAACTTTATTTACTGAGGCAAGTTCTCTTGTGAGCCTGAGGCCTATCAATTCCACCATTTTAGCTCATTAGCTAGGCCTGGGGATCCCTGTCTCCACCTCCCAAGCACTGGAACTACAGATGTGCCACTACTCCCATTAGGCTTTCTATGTGAGTGTTAGGGATCTGAACCCTGGTCCTCATGATTGCACAGCAAACATGTTACCTCCTAAGTCACCTTGCCAGCCTTGTAAGTTTTCTTAACCGACGGAAACAGCACTACTGTGCTTTCATCAAGACAACTGCTATAGTAGGAGTAAAAGAATGTTTTTATTCATTGACAGTGGTACCTAATTTTATTCTGGTTTTGTTCCAAGAAAAACAAATCTAGGAATAGTTCACATCACCCTCCTGTTTCTGTATGTGGATGGGAGTGTTTATATATGTTGTGACTCCTAGAACAGGATCTTGAGAAGTTGTCTGTTGAGTGATGCTCATGACTGTTACCACCACCACCACCACCACCACCACCACCACCACCACCACCACCACCACCATCATCATCATCATCATCATCATCATCACCACCACCATCTGAGGACTTCCTGAAAACACAGCCAGGCTTTCTGAAGCGGGAACCCTGGAGGTAGGACCACAGATAGGTATCTGAATTCTGTGGCTCTGGAGCCCACTAAAGCCTGAGTGGCTGTTTCCTATTTGTTCCTTGTCCTTGCTGCCTGCCTTTAAGCAAGTGCCCCATAAACTCCACAGGGTCCCCGAGGGTGGCCAGTTTGAATTTCCATCATAGATTGGATCGTCTTGGTTGTTTTTCTTCTACAGAGATCATGAAGCTAATTCACTGTCCTGTAGTGTTTCTCATATTTATTAAATGAAGTTTCAAAAGTTTATTTACTTAAATTCTATTAATAACAATGGAAATTATTTAGAGTTCCAAAATGAGTTAAAAATAACTCTTTTTGATAAACAGTGCTATTTAAAATTCAACCAGGGAATGTGATTAAGAGTGTTGAAGGAAGTATTTTAATATAGATATCTAAAAGTCACATTAAAAATTTAACAGCCTGAATAAATATCAAAACATTTTAGTAGTATTTTAGAAACATTTAGAAATTCAGTTTTATCTTTGGATCCCATAGCCTAGGAAATCTTCTTTCACACAAATGGAAAAAATAACAAAATAAAATATATAAAGATAGCAAATAATAAAAAGCTGAACATCCATAGAAAAATGAGGGACTAGCATTGCAGGCTTGGATGCAGAGCTCAGAATGGCATGGTGGCTATAGAAAGATGCACTGCAATCATGAGGACTGGAGTTTGCATCCTAGCATGCAAACAATAAGTTGGCAGTTCTGCACAGGCAGTCACCCCAGCTCTGAGCCAAAGGGAGAGACAGACGGAATGCTGTAGCTTGCTAAAATACAAGCCTTGGGTTCAAGAGCCTTAGTCTCAGAGGGTTTGGCAGAGAGTAGGAAAGGACATCAGTCCATGCTGTCTTCTCTTCTGGCATACATAGGCACATATAACTGCACACACATATGTACACATATACTCACACACACATAAATAAACAAAAGTAATAAACCTTAAAAAACTGCCCTCCATATACAAGTATGTGTGTGTATGTGCATGTATGTGGGTATATGTATGCATATGTATGTGAGTAAGCATTGTGTATGTGTATGTGTGTGAGCTGAGCATGTGTATGTGTGCATATATGTGGGTATATGTATGCATGTGTTGTGTGATCCTTGTATATGTGTATGTGTGTGAGTTGAGCATATGTATGCATGCCCCTAAGCACTCATGTCTTGTTTTAAAACTACACATCTTTGTTCTCTTAATAGGAAGGCAAGCATCCAGACAGTGGATATGTCTACACTCTCTCAGACATCTCTTAGGTACCCGTTCCCTTTGCTTCCTCCAGTCAGAGGAACTTTAGTTTTCTGCTCAGGTCCCCCTTGGAGCTTCTCTAATCTCACTATTATTTCTGTGAAGACAGAAGGATTGTTTCTACTTTTCGCTTAACCCTTTCTTGCAGAAACATGATAGTGGACACAGTCCCATTAAGGTTGGCTTTCAGAAACAAGCATAGAGGCACAGAGAGGATTCTGAAAGAAGGCATTTCTGCTCCAATTTCCTGAATTACTATTCTCTTCATTCATTCATTCATTCATTCATTCATTCATTCACTCACTCACTCATTTTATTTACTGTGTATCTATCATGGGTATTCTCAGCTACCCATCTAGTCTCCCAAGTGGCTTACATCTTAGAACCTGAAAAATTCAATTACAGAAGGCTCCAAAAGTGTAACTATGGAGACATCTGATTCAGACTTTCTAGAGAAGACAAGCATCTTCCCTGGCAAAGATAAGATCTAAGATGTAGCAGAGAGGCCACCCACCGAGGCCCAGCATGGGGAGAGAATGGATATAACAGATAGACATGGAGGTCATTTCCAGAGCTTAAGTTCTGCCAGGAAGGTGCTCTGAGACAATGAGGACCTTTTTAACTGGTAACAGGAGAAGACAGAGTAACAAAATTGATTCGTTGTTCAGAAAAATAACCTTAAGTACAATCTGTTAGAAATGTGTTTAAGGGGAATGGATCAGTTTGAGAAAGAAAATTGTTTCTACTTTGCCATTTTTTTCAGCAGAAACCCAAAGGAAAAAGGATGAATGGTTATAAAAACTGATCTGTTTCAATGTTGGTAAAGAACTGAACTCAAGGCTTCATGTAAGTGCTCTATTTCTGAGGCGTAGCCCCAGTGCTACGCAAGTATTATGAAGAAGGGATGGGCACTCATGAACAGTACACATCTCACTGCATTCCAGGCAGTCAACAGGAGGCAGCTCATGTTCCCTCTAGAGTAAGGATAGAACAAGAAAAGGCTACACAAGTCTGGATCTCAGATGCACCATTTCTTGCCCTGGGCTCATCCTGCTCAGCTAATATGTATATATTGATTTTTTCAACAAATGCTAAGAATGACTATAACAGTAGTATCTGCATCATGGCCATTTTGTAAAGGTATCGAATTAATTCATCAAGTACTTGGAGAAATGCCTGACATACATCAAGTACTAGATATTTCTAGATATTCAGTTAAGAAACCAATAGAAGAAGTTTCAATATAGACCTAAAGCTGCAGATCGAGGAGACAACTGGGGGTGACAATCTGAGTCCACATTATGTCCAAAAACCTTGTCTATTTTTGCTTTATCCTTAGCCTGGCATTGAATAGATGTATAACAACTCCATCTAAAAATAGCTTTGATACAGGAGGGGAAAATGGCTTTGCTGGTGACTTGACTGTCCTGACTCTGTCTTGTGCTTGGTTTCTTACATGGGTTCTGAGGGTCTAAACTTGGATCCTTACGTTTCTGCAGTAAATACTTTACTCGGTGAGCCTCCATGGAGCCATCCTCCAGCCTCATCCCTGACCATTTTTTTTATTCCTTTTATATACCAACCACAGATTTCCCCTCTCCTCCCTCCTCCCGCTCCCTAGCTTTTCCCCTAACCCACTCCCTATTCTCATCCTTTAAGACAAGGCCTCCCATGGGGAGTCAGCAGAGCCTGGTACATTCAGCTGAGGCCTTGAGCATTTTATACTTCTTCTTTAGTATAACAGTTCAAAAGGGCCCATTAAGCCACCACATGTATAATAAAATTAGCCCCCTTACAACTGGGTCTTAATTATTTGTTTTAAGAAGATTATCTGGTTTTTATGTTTAATTTCAGAACTAACCATTGATGTGACTTTTCTAGAATTTATATTATATATACATATATATACATATCTATCTATCTATCTATCTATCTATCTATCTATCTATCTATCTATCTATCTGTCTGTCTATCTTATGTTCTGTATTAGAAGCAAATATCCCACAGATTCTTGTATAGTGGTCATTTAGATTGGTATTAATTTTCTCTTAATGATTCATAATAAAAACATTATTTTCCACGAGCAACACCATAAACAAGAGATGGACATGTATTTTTGCAAGAAAACTTGGTAGATATAATTAATCAAAAACGCTTATTATTTTTTAACATTCATGTACTAATTAAGTTGTTAGAGGGAAAGGGGTCTATTTTTCTGGACAAAACATGGCTGTGCACACGTCAGCTCAGAGCAGCTATGGTTACCTGCACAAGATTAAGTGGTAGAAATTCCAGCATGGATAGGGAAGAGAGCCCTGAGGCTACATTCCACCAGAGTAGCTACTGGTGGTTGACAACTGCTGAGGAGACAGAGTCACTCTCCTCTGGGGCTGCACGTTGGTTGCTCAGACACCAACCATGTCTATATGGGCAGTACTAATTGGACTCAGGGGTTATTAATAATACCTAAAAAGAGGAAATGAGAAGAGACATTTCACAGAGAGGGATAGAAGGAGGGAGGCGCAAAGAGGAGATGGAGGGAGGTAGTGGTAGATGAATATGGTTAATATATATTGCATAAATGTATGGTGTTTTCAAAGAATAAAAATAATATTTTTAAAATGTGTGTATCTGATACTAAAGACCACCTCAAACATATGTTACTATATTCATTAACTTAAATAATTTATGATCTCAAGATAAACACTGTGAAAATTTTTTCCTCCAACTCACCTAAAGGCAAATGAAAGCTTGTGTTTATGACAAAACGTGATCTGATTCTGAAAGCGGTTTGTTTTTACCCCAGCTAGTCTTGTTGCCCATATATCAAAAAAGTAACTTTTAAGTTTTTAAGGCAAAATTTGGAAATTTAACATGCATCTTGAAGTCTCTCTGGAGAAATTACTTGGATCTTTCCTTCCCATTAATTTGATAATTGCAGGATATTAATAAAGAAAATTTTCTTCATGATTGATGGAGACATGTCCCAGAAACCTATTTACTGTCATTCTTTATAATCTTCAGAAATGTGTCTGGAGACATTTATAGAGTCACAGGAACATCAGACCTCAGACCCAGACCCTGTTGATAAACTAGTAACTCCATTAGCTGATGAACTGTCACTTGAAAAATATTAAAGCTGACTTGAAAACTGAAATGGGGTCAGTAGTTGCATTTAAACTTTTATCAGTTTTCCCAACTAATTTAAATTATGAATAGCAAACTAAATTGAAATTTTACAGACCATCACATTACATATTAAGCATCTGCCTCATTTAATAGAAACATTTTATCATAAACCTGCTCCACTGCTCAGGTCCCAAGTCATTAGACAGCTCAAGGGCTTGACATACACACTGCCAACACCTAGTGCCAAGGTGGACATCTCCCAACATATGTCATGAGAGGTCGGCCAGCATCTGGAAAAGGTTACCGAGTACTCCTTTAACATCAGTACTTGACCAACAGCCACTCCTTTCTACACTCTTTAAAGCTGAAGAAAAAGAGCTTTTAAACGTTGTGGATCAAATATTTGGATCCCCTGTGCAATGAGGAAAAGCAATTTCATGGTAATCATTTGGCTGAACGCATAGGCCAGTGGTAGAATGCTTATCTAACATACACTTAGACCCTACCTGGCTTTCATCTCTAGAACATAAATAAGCACACAAACAAACGCACAAGTAATGATAGCTTTAATAGAAAATAACCTGTGTTAAGGTCTTTCTATGCCCTTTGCACTATTCACTATTTGAAGTGTGCCACACCTATAACATCTTTCAGTGCTCAACTTTCTCTTTTTAAATTATTATTACCACTTTGTAGATGAGGAAATTTATACTTAAGGAGTTGAACAACTTGTTCTAAATTAACTAATTAGTGATTATCCTTTAATTTTTATGTGTTATTGTGTGTCTATGAGTATGTGATGTGTATGTGGGTATACATACCATGGCATACACAGGACAACTTTTGGGAGTTGGTTCTCCCTTTCCACGTTTATGTGGGTTCCAAGGATGGAACTCCAGTCAATAGGCTTGCACAGCTAGAGCCTTTAGACACTGAGACATCTCATTGGGTCTAGCTGGCAATTACTAGAGCTAGAGTCTGAACTCAGTCTATCTGATTTTAGATTACTTGGTAATAAGATATGTACAAAGGATTTTCCAAGCTTTTAAAGTTTGAATCCCACTTTGTCAATTAATACTTTCATAATAAAGGGTTGGGTTTTGGTTGGGTGTTATCTTCATTAAGTAACTATTTTGCTATATGTAAGTAAATATGACAATTATGTCTACTTTCTAGAGTTTTGAATAGATTAAATAAGATAATATATAAAGTATTTCTATCAATTTCTAGTACACAGTATTTCCTTGATGTATCCATAGAAATTTCTTAAAAATGAAAATAACAATAATATACATTTATTGGGAATAGTGTAAGGGACAGTTGACTACAGTGTGCATAAGTTTTACTGAGTGTATGTGTATGTACATATTGACATGTTGTGTATGTGCATGTGTGTGTACAAGTACACCAGAAGACAGTGTTGGACAGTGTTGAGAGTATTCCTCTGCTGCTTTCCATCTTTTTTTTTTTTTTTT